>PVJX010006208.1:0-12626 GCA_004027295.1 Dolichotis patagonum
CAAACTCACGACCTCACGTTTGCCAAGCAGACATTTACCCCACTGAGCTAAACCCCCAGCCCCAGTTGACTTAATGTAAAGTACTGTGTTGCCTATGTTGTCCTCTTCTGATCTGCTCTGTACTGCCCCCTTTTGTTTTATTCTCTTAAATAAAAAAAAATCTTTAAACTTCTGAATAATACAAGTAACCTAAATAAGGTTAAAATAAATAGCAAGGAGCAAAAGTGACGTCTTTTTTAAGACATCCTAACAATATCAAACTGATTTCTCTCCTAAATGTTCTCTCTTGCCCATGTTCACTTCATGTGCTGTTTTCTCTGTGTGAAATGGCTTTATCTCCTCTGTGTTTGACCAGCTCGTAGTCACCCCTGAGATTCAAAGGACACATGACCTCCCATGACTCATCCTCTCCTCGCAGTCCTCATGGTGGTCAGTACCTTTCCACTGATTCCAGATTCTGTGTGCAAGTCCCTGCCATCATACTTCTTTATTTTGCAATTGGTTATTTATGAATGTGTGTCGTCCAATAGATTGTGAGATCAGAATGCTACCTTATTGTGTCCTTGGTCTTGGTCCCTCCACTTGCCTGGCACACATGAGCACAAAAGATATTTTCAATGAACAAATTTCTATGGATTAGCAGCTTGACTGGGGCCAGTTAGCAACTGAACTAAGTGCTCCTTCCTTCAGACCCACTTTCCTGCAGTGTGCCTTTGGTAACTGGCAGTGATATGTAGAGATCCTTGGCTCCAGTCCTCTTTAGTGGATTGTTTTCACTTGATTTCAAATGATGTTTTGGAATCCACACCTGTAGCTTGTATACTCTGTCATATGTGGCCTTAATTACAATCAACTAAATGGTATAAATCTTTAAATTTCTCTGGCTTTGAAGTTCTGACCCAAACTTTCACCAGTATAAATACTTCTTCAGAGTTTTTCAGGTGCTGATCTGGGAATGAGAACTTAGACTTGCTAATACAGAGAGAGTTTTTCTACCAATGTAGCTAGAATGAAAGGAACACAAAACAAAACACTAACAGACAAACAACAAAACTCTAAGCCTGGGAAAGTAGAAGAAAAGATTTCCTTTCTAGTACAGTTTCTTGTGCTCTGAGTATTCAAACTCCAATTTCTCCAAAGGAATACTCTGCTTTGTAAATAATAAGTTCTGAATTCCACAAGAGTTAATAGCTGTGCTTTTTGAGAATTTAAGTTTACCTCATCTAATGAAAATTCAACTAATGAAAGGAAGGAAGGAAGAAAAGATAGAAGAAGAAAAGAGAATGAGGAAGGAAGGAAGGAAGGAAGGAGGAAGGAAGGAAGGAAGTAAAGTAGTACATTTTCTGTCCACAAAATTACCTTGCGAGATGACAATATGATGTGTAGAAGTTGGACAAAGGATGGGAGAAGATGCTTATAATGTTTTTTTAAAATGTTTTTTTGGGGCCTGAAAACATACAATACTCCATCATGCAGTCTTCTCTCCTGTCCACAGGGCTTGGTAAGGGCCCAGGAAACACTTGTCATCCTTGGAGGATGGAATAAGTCTGTGTTACTTCATGTTTAAACCTTTAACATAGTACTCTGGACACACAGGAGGTCAATATGTCTCATTTATTTAAAAAAATTTTCAACACTAATTATGCTTCATGTATTCTTCAAGGTCTCTGGATGAAGCAGTCCATTTGCTTTCATGGAATTATACTGGGAGCAGGGAAGAGAGATAATAAATACACTGAAATTACTTTGACAACAATAAGCTCTATGAAGAAAAATAAAGCATAGTGATGGCACATATAGCAACAGGTGTATGATTCGGGGCTCAGGACAGTCACCATAGGGATAGTATGTGAAAATAGCTCTGAATGAGATCCCTTAGAATGGGTGAAGATGGAGAAGGGAGAGGAGCTAGGTCTGAGTCCTGGGTCACAGCAATACCAGAAGTCAGGAGCCAGTCAAGGAGACTGAACAGGAGCTACTAGCAAGGTAAGAGGGGGAGAAACTGGGAATAATGATTACATTTCCAGGTGCAAAAATATTTCAAGGAATTTTTTTTCAAATGAATGTCGGTCAAATTTTAATTAGGTACGTGTACATCAACTGGTGACCACAAGGATAGAACTGATCCAAAGAGATTGGTTAGAAGGAGGAAAAACTAAACACCATTCCCTGTGGGTTACTGGGCACCCCAGTGCCTTGACCTTTGAGTGATGCAGCCAGCCTGACTGTGGTGCCCCCTGTCCTGTCCTGTGGGTGAAGATTGCTGGAGCTGAGCTTAACACTGGGCAGTGTAGGGGTTCATAATGGGCAAGCACCACTTCCCCTTGGAGGCCAGGCAAATGCCTTTGATTTTGAGATTGGGGTCTTAGCAGTGGCCTGTCAATGGCAGGTAAGCTCTTATTGGGAGCTGATCAGGCTCCCAATCTAAGAAATGAGTTTATGGAAAAGGATTAAATAAAAACAAGATGCAATATATTTTTGAGGAGTCCAGGAAGGTCAGAACTCCCTTGGAGCTAAGACAAAGATTTCTCTGGACTGTCTATATTTATTGGGTCCTTAACAACTCAGGGAAGTACAGGAAGTGGAGGGCACATCTGATGCAAAAGTTTGAGAAAATGAGCAGGCCTTGAGACGTTAGAACAAAGACATTCAAAGCAGTAAATTTTGCTAATTGAGAGCACGATTTTATCTCTAAGGTTGGTAGTTTATTACTTTTGAATTCTGAGTGAGCTTCAGTGCCCCATAGTTGCACTGTTATCTTGCCTTCAGAGATTGAGAATATGAGCTTTTCCAACACAGCCAGAGAGCCCTGTGGCCAGAAACTTAACCTTTGCACAGTCTGGTCCCCAACAGTGGGAAGGTTTGGGCAGGCAGAAAGGCTTGAATCTGAGCCCTAGCATTACTACAGTAAGTGAAACTGGTCAAATTCTTTCTTTGGTCAAACAGGAATAATGAACACTTGCTTTACACGATGAAATCTTGGCTGTGGCGTGCGTGCCTGTAATCCCAGCACTGAGGGGTGAGAAGCAGCAGGATTACCAATTGAGCCCAGCCTGGGGAGTTCAGCAATTTAGCAAGACTCTGTCTCCAAAGAAAGAAAAAAAAAAAGGCTCAAGATGTAGCTCAATGCAAAGGCTGTGGGTTCGAGCCCCAGTGCTGCAAAACAAAAGCAAAAACAAAAACAAAGGAGAAAGCAAAGTTAGAAACCATAGCTTTTTCCACAGAGTATAAAAACACTAAACAGAGGTTGGTATTTCTTTAGGTAGAAGATAAGCCTATATCAAATACAGGTCAGTTTTCTGTAGCTATGAATGGAAACAAGGCCAAAGAGGCAGGGGAAGACAAGACATAGATGAATGATTAGTGACCAGTCAAGGCTTTATTTACATTTTTTGCGATGGGATCTCACTATGTAGTCCAGGATAGCCTTGAACCTGTGATCCTCCTGCCTCAGATTCCTGAGTGCTGGGATTACAAGTGTGTACCTCCACATCCAGCTTCCATTGAAAGCATTCGTAGAGGACCATCGGGACCACCTGCAGTCCAGGAGAACTCCAGGGCTAAGGAGATTTAGAGGGACATTGGTGCCTTACTCCTGCCCTCCCAGAAACCTTCAGAAGGTCTGGGTTTTCTCTCTCGGTTATCCTGCAGCCTCTGGGGCCACCTGACCTTGCTGGACTGTCCGACCTTCATGAGTGCTGGCTCTACAAGCATGCCTCCTAGAGCTTGAGGACTAGATG
Source organism: Dolichotis patagonum (assembly GCA_004027295.1). Taxonomy (NCBI): domain Eukaryota; kingdom Metazoa; phylum Chordata; class Mammalia; order Rodentia; family Caviidae; genus Dolichotis; species Dolichotis patagonum. Next base: position 3,741 of record PVJX010006208.1, read on the forward strand.
TACTTCTGAATCTCTGCTGGGAGGGTAGGGAAGGGAGACCGTGACGGTGTGGCAACTGTGCCTAAGTTTAAAGAATCCTTTGGGGTTTCTATTTGAAGTTGCTAAATAAGTGTCACCAGAACTGACCTCAAAGAAAGGGTCAGAAAAATATTGGGTTTTTTTCTTTATATAGATTGATGAGCATCATTTGTTTCTTTGCCTGCGTTTGAGGGTATCACTATATAGTTCAGGCTGGCCTTGAAATCACTGTGTAGCCCAGATTGGCCTTGAACTCATGGCTAGCTGCTTGCCTCAGTCTCTCAAATGCTGGGATTACAGTTGGGTGCCACCATGTCCAACTGCCAAGCCATTTATTGGGATTATATTTTCAACATTGTTCTTCTTTATGACCTTCATTGTAAACAAAAGCTTACATATGAATCTATGATCTTTATTTTCCTGTTCCAGTCATCTACTGTACTTGTTTGACCTTTTTCAATTTCATACTGTCTGAATCTTTTTAACTTTAAAATAAGATGTGATCATTAGTTGTGCAACCCTGTTATTTACGATTGCCTCATCTATTCTAGACCTTTTACATTTCCCATGAATTTTAGAACCAGGCTTCATTTCCACTTAAACAAAACAAAATGAACATCTACTAGAACTTTAGCTGTGATTTCATCCATAGATGGATCAGGGGGGGATGGGTATCATTAAAATACTCAGTCTTTCAATTCATGAATATAATATCTACCTCCATTAGTTTGAGTTTTCTTTCAATAATATTTTATAGTGATCTTTGTAGAGGTCTTAATACATATTTTGTTGAATTCATTATGAAATTTTTAATGTTATTATAAGTAGTATGACTTTTAAATTTTATTTTGCATTTGTAAGTTGCTAGAATGTAAAATTAAAACTTAAATTTTGAAATACTGACTTTGACAGCAATTCTATAAACTCACTTATGCATTCTTGGATTTTATTTTATTTTATTTTATTTTTTTTGGTATACATCATCACATCAGGTATAAATGACATTTTTTTTTTTTTGCTTCCTCTTTTGTCTTTACATTTTTGTTTTCCTTGTTGATTGGCCCAGATAGGACCTTCAATATAACATCAAAGAGGAGTGATGAAAGAGGTCATCCTTGCCTTTGGCCTGTTTTAGAAGAAAAGTATTTAATATTTTGTCAGGTGTTAGAGGAGCTGTTCTGCACGAACCAGTTAGATCAAGTTTTCCATCACGATTCTCAAGTTTCCTACATTCTTACAGCCATTGTTTCCTGATTGTTCTATTAGTAATTGAGGGAAGTTCTAAATCTACCTTCTTATGATTGTAGATTTTCCAGTGTTCCCTTTAATTCTGACACTTTTCACTTTTTATATGAGGCTATTTTTATTTGGTCAACATAAATTTTAAGTTATTATAAAGCCTGAAGAACTGTCCTTCTTTTTATTGTGAAATATATTTGCTTTTCAGCAGTAGTGCTTTGTATATTGCTGGAGCCACAGAAACGTTTTTCTGTTATTTTCATGGCGTAGTTTCCACTGTCTTACTTTCAGTATATCTGGGTCCATCTCTTTGAGATACACCTGTTATGAGGTACATACAGTGAAACTGATTTGTATATAGTTTAAAAAAACTTAGTGTTTTGAGTATTTATTCTATTTACAATCACTGTAATCAGAGACATATGTAGACTTAAATACATAATTTTATGATTCATTTTCTATTCCATGTATTTGTTTTTACTTTCTTCTTGTCTTGTTTTGGGTTAATAAAGTTTCACCATTATTGTTATTATTCATTTTTTCCCTTGGGTTAACTTGCTACACATTATTTTACTATTCCTTCATTAGTTTTTATTTTTTCTTTTATAGAGTTCATAGCATGTACATTTAATGTTTAAAATTGAATAATCATAGTACTTTTGCCACTTTTCAGAACACACAGTTTCTTTAGAACACTTGAACTCTGTTTACTCCTCTGACATCTATGGTTGCCATATATCCAATTCTATAACTCCACAAGGCAGTGTTATAATTGGCCTGAAAGACGGTATCTATTTAGATTTGCTCACATATTTACCCTCATTGATGTTTGTTGTACCTTGCTGCATTAGTATATTTCCTAATTTACGATCATTTTCTTTCTGCTTAAGGAATTTTCTTTAATATTTTAGTGTATGTTTGTTGGTAATGAAATATCTTATTCTTTTGTCTAAAAATCATTATTTTATTTTTCCATGTTTGGTTTTGAAGGATATTTTCACTGAATATAGAATTTTAGTTTGTTAGCTGCTGTCTTTTAACATTTTTATTTTGCCGTCTTTTGGCTTCCTTTGATTCTATAGCAGTGACCATCAATCTTCTTTGTTCTTTGAAAAGTAATTCCCACAACAATTTTTAAGGTTTTGTTTATATCATGAATTTTCAACAAATGTTTACTGTCTAGATGTAGTTTGTCTCATAGTTCTCCTACTAGGGGTGAATTCTACTTTTGCAACCTGGTGTTTTGGGACATTTTGTAAAATTCCCAGAAGTTTTCACATCAACCATTGCTTCTGTCCATTCTCTGTCCCCTCCTCTCCTCACAGTCTTACAGTTTGCACCTTTTCCCAGAAGTCTCATAATTGTTTTTTTATTATTTTCTGTACTTTAGCCCTTTCCCCTAAGTCTCATATTTATTCTATGCTATTTTGTCTGTGTTCTCCGCATTTTAGGCCTCTCCCTAAGTTCCATATTTACTTTATACTATTTTCTGTGTCTTCTCTTCCATTTCTTCTCGTTTGCTTCTGTCTGGAGATTTTGTTTTGACCTATTTTTAGGTCATCAACATCATTTTCTGGCTGTGTCTAATGTGTACAACTCATCTAGTGAGGTTAACTTCAGTTATTTTTACCTGTTATGGCATTTTAATTCAATTTATTCCATTTCTCTCATAAAATTATTCATCTTATTTTTGTTAACACATTAAATGCAAACTTTTAAAATCTGTGTCTGATAACTGCACTACCTGCATTGTCTTTGGTTTGATTCCCTTGCCGCAACTCTCCTCCCTGGAGAGTTGTACCATCGTAGGCTTCACTCTCTCCCCTCCCTTTTCTCTTGCAGCCATCTTCCCAGTCATTCCACGTTTCAGAGTGGTCTGTGCATGTTGGAGTACACCCCAGCTTATCAATCCCAGCTCCCAGAGCAACCCTCCCATCAGGCACCTCTCAGGTGCCCTCCTTAGGTGCCCGTCTAGGATATGTGGGTCTGCTCTCGGGCTGTTGTGGAGAAGACTGAGCAGACCCAGGAAGGAGCTTAGTGCTGTGGAAGGAGGAGTAATGGGCTCCTGGTACCAGACTGTGGCCTGATGGGGGAGGCAGCACGGCTACCTGACCATGGCCTCCTTGGGCCTTCAGAGGTGATACGTGTGGAGCAGGCCACTGAAGGTCTGGACCCAAGGCTTGATGCCCGTGGGCTATATCTGTGGACAGTGCTGGAACCAGAAGGTGCACTGACTGCTGGTATTGCAGGCTAATCTATAAATGGGTAGCAATGGACAATGGATAAAGCAAGCATGGTGTATATACCATGGAACACTATTCACTCACAGGAGAAAAATGAATTCGTGTCAGTTTGAGAAAAAAATGGAAATCTTGGAACCGTGATATTAAGTGAAATAAGGCAGACACAGAAAATTAAGTATCACGGAGAAACGGAGTGAAGGCAGACATTTTGGATCTGAGGAAAGGACCTGGGGGGAGGAGGAAGGAATTTAAAGAAGAAGGGAATAAAGAATTACCGAGATGTCTTATGTATGTATAAATTCTTCCCCAAACAAATGTAAATATCATGTAGTACAAACACATATCAATAAAACAGAGTGGAGGATGGGTAACCAGGGAAGTCTCTCCACCACTTAGCATTGCTAAGCGCTTTACTGTACTTTCTGTACTTTCTCCTTTCCTCTTCACAGGAATCACTAAAAGCTCAGGGTTGCTTTTTGACCAACTCTAGTTTCAACAGCAGCTACCATGAGGAAGGGAGGAAGAAGCCAGAGTTGGGAGCTGATTTCTAAAGACAGGGCTGAATTTGTGTTGGGAGAGGCAGTCTCCCCTCGGAGAGGCTCCAAAGAGCTGTGCTCTGTTTTGCAGACTTCTTTACCACATGTCCGCTCTGTTGTTTTCTTTCAAGTTGGAGACTTTGAACTAGGCCATAATCTCCATCTCCATTCCCAAGTGCTCCCCTCTGCACTCCAGGAAGGAAAGCCTTGGAACCACATGGAATGGGAGCCAGTGACTGGTAACTGCCAGTACTGACTCAGCCAGCACCCACCCTGCTCCTCTAGGCGCCCAGCAACATCACAGCTAAGAGTGCCATTCAGAGTCGTCTCAGTGGGGCTGGTCTTCTTTACTGCTCCCCACCCCATGGTGCTGGGGATTGAACCCAGAACTTTCACATCTATTTTACATCCACAGACTGCTTTATTTTTTATTTGAAAGCAGGATCTCATTAAGCTGCCCAAGCTGGGCTTGAATTTGCAATACTCTTGCCTCTGCTTCTCAAGAGCGCTGAGATATTAGGTATGTACTACCACTCCGGCTCCTCCTTTTTGTATTTTGAGACAGAGTTTTGTCATGTAGTTCTGGTTCAAACTCATGGCAGTCCTTCTGCTTCATGCTTCATGTAACCCCAAATTGTTGGGATTACAGGCAGGCCCTATCACAGCTGGCTATTTCCCTTTTTCTTTTTTCTTTCTTTCTTTCTTTCTTTCTTTCTTTCTTTCTTTCTTTCTTTCTTTCTTTCTTTCTTTCGACAGGGTCTTGCTATGTAGTTCAGGCTGGCCTTGAACTCACTGTTTAGCACAGGCAAGCCTCACACTCTCAGCAGTCTTTCTGTCTCAGCCTCCCATGTACCAGGACTACAGGGGTGTGCCACTATGTCCAGCTTGTGTGGACATAGTGTTTGAGATCCAGCTTCACTATTGTACTTAGTGAGCTCATTGTGTCTGTCTCACTCATGTTCTCTCTCTAAATGTGAATGAGAAAATTACCATACTTTACTTTCTGGGAGTGTTGAGTTTTCACAGTGGAAGCCCACATGCATTCACCCTCTGACAAGGTCCAAGCTTTACAATTTTTAAAGTAGTGCCCTAGAATTATTATTATTATTATTATTATTATTATTATTTTGGTACCAGGAATCAAACTCACAATCTCACACTTGCCAGGCAGGTGCTATACCACTGAGATACATCCCCAGCTCCCTTGAATCCTTCAAGGATGATTTCATTTAATTTGGATCTTTTGGGCTTAGGTTCTTGGTTCTTCATTCAGACCTTGACTATTTTAAGAGAGCTTTCAAAAGAGCAACTAAGGTCACTTTCTTTGTAGCAGACATAAGATGCGCTGTCCAACTGAGTGCCTGGGTGAGGTGCAAGGTCTTCCGGAGGCTGCAGGGTGACCCGACTGGGGTCATGATTGTGTGCGTGACTATGCAGCACATAGAGGAAAGCTGGCCTTTCCAAACTGTTTCTCCATGAGTTGGTGGCCATTCCACTGGCCACCAGGGAGTCACATGGGTCCTGGCCAGCACTCTGACAGGACGGTGACACGGCTGGCTGTGGAGGAGGGCTCTGTGTCCAGGAGACAGCATGTTCTGGCAGAAATGTGGCTTTGGAAGGATCCTAGGAGATACGAGTTTAAGGACACAAACCTAAGAGAAAATGACGTTTTAAGCAAATCCTGTGGAAATATTCGATGTTAGGTAATGTTAGTGGCATGATGGGCATACTCTTTCTCGTCCATTGCCTCATTGGTTTCTTTCCCCCTTTAGTGTCCTGTGTTGGTAACAATAAAGCATGTAGTCCCCAGGGATTGCTGCCCTGAGCAGGTGCTGTCGTCAACCTCCCCTTGACAATGACATTTCTGTTACTCTTCCCTTGGAAGTTCTGCCCACTTGCCCTTATGTCTATAGTATAATGAGGGATGTGTCTTTTTAGTTTTGATCAGAGTAGTGAACCTTTAACTAGAATACTCTGAATGAGTGTCCCACAGAGGCCTAGATCGACGCCACCGGCCCACCCTTTGGCCCCGGACTGCCCAGGCCGCGCTGCTGCGCATTTCCCATGAGTTCTGAGGATGCCTGGTCCGATGTCACTGGCCCATCCCTTGGGTACACCCCCACCTCCTGAACCTAATACTGCTGTTGATCTTGGGTTCCCACCCTTTCTCCCAGAACCTTGGACTGCAAACTGCGCTAGCTTGATGGGAGACTCAGTAACCCCTCACCCAACAGAAGACCTCAGCAGGCTCCAGTGAGTGTGGTGAGTATGCCCCTAAAATAGAGGTCTGCAGTGGGTAAATAGGGGCAGTAGTGAAGCTCCCTCCAACTGTAAGACCTTGGTGAGCTTGGCAGGAGTGTGGGTGATTCCTTGCCCCACACAGAGAATATCAGGCAGGTTGAGGAGTGTGCCAATAAGGCCTCCCCCAACTTGGAGAAAATTAAAAGGGCTTATGAGATGCACAGGCACACAGTAGGGACACAGTAGGCCTCAGCCAATGCAAACACTATAGACAGGGAGCTTTGGTGACCTGGACTAACCTGAAGATAGAGTAACAGCAGGAACTAAGAGTTGACCTTCATCAATATTCCTAGGCTAGTCAACCCAGGAAAAATACAGGACTCACCCAACAGGCCCTGCAAGAGGAATTCAAGTGGCTGGACCTCCTCTTCATTGTGGTACTCAGCAAACATCTAAACATCAACTACACAGTAGGACCCTAAGATTCACACTACCAACAGTTGAGACTATTGGGGGATTGAAAGACCAAATATTTGCCCAAAAGGTGAAGATGACAAAATGAAAAGGCAAAATGCAATCTCAAACATCTAGTCCATCAGGAGCAAGTACAGGTGACACTGAAATAGAGGACTTTAAAGTCACACTCCAGAAATCTCCAAAAAGATAGCAAAAGAAATAAAGAAACAAATCCATGAGGCTATAGAGGAAATCAAATTAGAAATAGTTTCCCACATAAAGACAGAAATACCAACCTTAGTAAAGGAGTTGATCAGCATATCCAGAGAAGAAATAGATAAAAAAAAATACAGGAACACGGGAAATTGATTAAAACCTGGAATGAACAATATAGAAAGCAAGCAGAATCTATGAAACAAATTCAAAGAGATATACAAGAAACAAAAAAATCTATTGAAAGTTGGAAAAACCATTTAAATGAAGCTGAGGATAGAATTTTGGACCTTGAGGACAGGATCACAGTTAGCTATCATGAAAGAGCAGAACTTTAAAAAAAAAACAAAGCAGCATGAAATGACAACCCAGCAGCTTTAGGATGATTCCAAGAGAGACAATATAAAATTAATAGGTATCAATGAAGATGCAGGAGTCAACGCAAATGATATAGGCAAACTATTCACAGAAGTAATAGCAGAAAATTTCACAAACATGGGGGGAAATCTGATATGCAGATAAGTAAGGCCTATAGAATGCCAAACAGTCACACCAACATAACTCTACACCCAGACATATAATAATTAGAATCCCAGATATACAACATAAAAACAGAATACTAAAAGCTATTAGAGAAAAGACACAACTCACCTATCAAGGAAAGCCCATCAAAATCACAGCAGACTTTTCAGCACAAACCCTCAAGTTAAGATGAGCTTGGAGGCGGGTTCCAAAGATGGCAGACCAGTAGGTAGCAGAATAGGGATCCTCTCTGAGAGAGACAGCTCAAATGCCAGAATAGAACACCCTGGAGAGACGCAAACAGAGGGAGATGAAATCTCTCAACCCAGGAAGAAACTAAAGTGAAAAAAACTGCTCGAATATGAGGTCCTGGGGCTACCATTAGAGAAGCTAAGATCGGTGAGCATGGCGCTCTTGCCGAGCCGCCTGAATTCCTGCCTGAGCCCGACCTGAACCACCGAACTGTGCCGATGCGACTGGCTTGAGCAGCCCCAAAGTGTGGAGCTGAACAGCCCTGCCCGTGGCTGCCTGGACCTGGCCCTGCACACAAACCACCCAGAGGCACCATGAATTCACTGCAGCCGTGCTGAGGTCAGAGGTCGGGGAGCCAAGCAGTTCTCAGGGACCGGCATCAACACATGGTGAGTGATGGGAATAAGACCCTCCCATGGGAAAGGGGCAACCTACTGGATGACATGTTGGATTTGGACAGGACAGCCCTAACTCCATAAAGAAGTGGCTTCAGTTGGTTGCTCCCCTTGCTGAGCGGATTGGTGGGATCTGTTTGGACTGGGCCGTGCCCCTGTCCAGGACCCAGTGGGTCACTACAAATTAATTTCCTGAGAGTGGTGCACACTGATGCAATGAAGGCCCGCAAAGGTTGACTGACCCAGAGGGGAGGAGCCAGCGCACACTGCCCTTGCTTGAACTTCAGTCTCTGATAGTGGAGTGCAGAGGGCAGAAGCCCCTAGCCTGCATGCTCCAGAGGAACCTTAATCAACAAGAAAAGGGGCTGGGAATTGCACTATACACTTGTATGGAAGGAACCAAAAACATGACTAGAGATAGAAATAAGAAAAACCCCCAGCCCCCAACCCTGGGAGTATTGATCCTGGAGAGGTAAACACAAAAGAGATTGAGGGCAGCAAACATGCAAACTCAAACACAGCATCAGCGGACATAAAGAGATATCTTCAGGACCTCGTAAACGAGATTAAAACTGAAATATTAATTCAAATTGAACAAGAGATAAGTAGATTAATAAAAGAAAGCCTGGGCACCTCTCAAGAAGACATAACAGAAGAATGGAGGAACACAAAAGGAGAGAAATGTTCAATGAGGAATATAAAGCAAACCTAGAATTCATGAAGCAGATTCAAAGAGATTACCAGGAAACTAAAGACTCCATAGAAAGTTGA
>PVJX010006208.1:12726-50302 GCA_004027295.1 Dolichotis patagonum
GATAGACTATCAAAAATTGAACACAGGCTTGCAATGTGTGATCATGAAAGGGAAGATCTCTTAAAAATAACAAGGGAGCAGGCAGTAACAATTGGAAGGCTAGAGGATGACAAGAGGATCTATAACTTAAGAATAAAGCATGTGAATGAAGAAGCAGGAGTCAAAACAGAGGAATTGCAAAGGCTATTCACAGAAATTAAGGAAAACTTCCCAAACCTAAAAAAGGAAATGATATGCAGACGTATGAAGCATACAGAACTCCAGCCACCTACAACCAAAACAGAGCTACACCCAGACATATAATAATCAAGATCCCAGAAATTCAATATAAGAACAGAATATTAAAAGCCATCAGAGAAAAGAAACAGATCACCTATATAGGAAAACCCATCAAAATCACAGCAGACTTCTCAACACAGACCATCAAGTCAAGAAGAGCTTGGAGTGAAATAATTCAAGTCCTGAAGGAGGACAACCTCCAGCCCAGATTGATGTATCCTGCAAAACTCTCTCTAGAAATTAATGGAGAAGAAAGATGCTTCCATGACAAAGAGGAACTGGGAGAATTTATGACCACCAATCCAACCCTACAAAAAATTCTGAAGGACATTTTAGAGAGAGAGAAAAAGAATACGAGCATTTCAGAAACAGTGGCAGAGAGGCTTCAGTGAACGGGTGGAGTGGAACAGAAAAATAGACAACCAATGGCAGAAAATAGAATAGCAGAAATGAGGCAGAGAAGATGGGCTATAATCTCTGGTATAGAGGGCCTTGAAATATTAACAGAGAGAAACACAGGCAGGAGTTAGGATCAGGAGATAGGGTTCATTGAGATGCTCTATATAGGGAGGCAGTGGGACCCAAAATAACCAGTGCACCCTATGGGAGTGAAAGGGGAGGAATTTTCTAAAAAAGGAAGGCAGAGGATATTGTTAATTGGGTAACAAGATTTAAAATCTACATTATTCTCATCACTCTGCTTAGATGGATTACATGCTGTTTCAGTTTCTCTACTTACACTAGACTTGAGGACATGGTCAGCTACCCCAAAAATAAGAGGACATATGGTAATCATCCTTAATTTCCTATCAACTTAATCTGAAGCCCTGTATAACTTATACTGTCCTATTATGACTGATCTTATTTGAATCTGGTTTGCTAGATTGCTGTTTTGTATTGACTGATTTTATTTAAATCTGTTATGATTGATAGCATCAAGTCTAAGTGTATAGGCAACTACACTGAAGATGACAAGATTCACTAAGATACCCAGTCTGGTTTGATTATTACTTGCTTTTGAAGTCTTATAATGTCTCCAGTGCTTCATTTTTATTAATGTTGTTATACTGTGCTGAGATACTATGGTAACCATTGTAGATCACCTTTTATTGTGGTTTTATATGACTTTTTGCTTCCTGCTTTTCTAGGAATTGTTTTGTCTTGTCTTGCTTTGTTTTGTTTTTCCCCCTAATACAGAAAGGATAGATAGACACGTAGAGACTCATGCATGTGTAGAGCTTATAAACGGTTTGCAAGCACCAACTATATAGCATATGTTGAAATGAACAACTACTGTGAAGAAAAAGAGACACTACAGTACCCAGTGCTGATTCCATAATGTCATGATGTGAAATCCAGCAAAACTATCATTCTTTGTTTGAAGTGAGTTTAGCTTGTTTTGTTTTGTTTAAGTTCAACACACATTAAGGTATGGACAGCTGTTTTGAGAAGAATGAGAGACACTATGACAGCCATTCTTGGCCTTCCTACTGTCAGGTCTTGAAGACCTGAAATGCCTTCCTCGTCCTGCTCAGATCAATTCCATACTATATTGTTTCATGTGAATTCCCTGTATGTGACAATATGGACAACTATTTGGAAGAAAACAAGAGTCAATATAGAGTGAATATCTCTGATTGTCTAGCTTTGAAATTTATGTCTAACATTGCTTTCTTGTGACCCGCTTTGTTCTATTTTGTTGTGTTTAATTTTACCGTTTTGATATAATTGCATGTATATCTGAGTGGGTAAGATGGATTACCATATTTCTGTTTTTGTCAGATTGTGGAGCAGAACTGTTAACAGAACTGTCTCACTGTTTGAATGTCTGCTTTACATCTTTTAACTTTGTAATTTGAACAACTATTTCCAAGATGTCAGTATGTAATTTGTCAAGTAATAATTTCTTAGGTTTTTTTTGTTGTTGTTCTTTTCCTTTTTTCCTTGGAATTCTATATTGTTGCTACCCTTTATTCTGTTTTTTTCTCTTTAAATAAAATTTTTAAAAAAAGAAAAAAAAGATGAGCTTGGAGTGAAGTATTTCAATCTCTGAAAGAAAACAATTTTCAACCCAGACTGATATACCCAGAAAAACTGTCTTTCAAATTTAATGGAGAAACAAGATACTTCTATGACAAAGAACAGCTGAAGAAATTCATGTCCACCAAACCAACCCTAAAAAGAGTATTGAAAGACATATTAGATAGAGACAAGAATGACCACAATTTCCAGAATAACAGCAGAAAGACACCACCAGGGAGGGCAAGTAATTAAACAAGGGGGAAAAGCAGAACAACAGAAATATAACATGACAAACTTGAGCCAGTACATATCAGTTATGTCCATAAATGTAAATGGCTTCAATTCATCTATCAAAAGAAATAGGTTGACAGAATTGATCAAGAAACATGATCCCACAATATGCTGTATACAAGAAACACATCTGACTCAAAAGCAAACTCATAGATTAAAAGTCAAAGGATGGAAAACAGTATTCCATGCAACAGGAACCCAGAGAAAAGCAGGAGTAACTATTCTGTTTGCAGAAAATACAATGAACTTCAAATCTACAATGATTAAAAGAGATAAAGAAGGGTTACTACATACTTGTTAGTGGAAAACTTCAAGAAGAAGAACTGAAAATTATAAATACATATATATGCACCAAATGCAGGAGCATCCAACTATACAAGACAAATACTGATGGACATGAAAAATCAAATGCACAAGAACACAAACTGTAATAGGAGACCTTAATACCCCACTGTCACAAAGAGATAGAGGACCTAGACAAAAAGTCAGGAAAGAAATAATAGAACTGAATCATACTTGCGAGTAAATGGATTTAGTGGATGTCTACAGAGTGTTCCACCCAACCACATCAGAATACACATTCTTCTCAGGTGCACATGTGATCTTCTCCAAAACAGACTGTATATTATCCCATAAAACATTCTTAAGTAAATTCAAAGGGGCTGAAATTATCCCATGTATAATATCTGATCATAGTGCACTGAAACTGGAAATTAATGGCAAAAGAAATTGCAAAACCTGCATAAATACATGGAAATTAAATAACAACCTCTGTAGCCCCTAACAACCAGTAGGCTACAGAAGAAATTAAAGGAAAAATAAAGCTATACATACGATTCAATGAAAATGCAGATGCAACTTACTGTAACCTATGGGATGCAATGAAAGGAGTCCTAAGAGGGAAATATATAGCAATAAATTGTCACATCAAGAAAATGTAACAAGCACAAATAAAAAACCTGATGCTACATCTCAAGCTTCTGGAAAAGGAAGAGGAAGTCAAACTCAAATCTCATAGAAGAGAGGAAATTGTAAAGATCAGAGCAGAAATTAATGCGATTGAAACTAAAAACACAATACAAAGAAATAACGAATCAAAGAGCTGGTTTTTTGAGAGAATAAACAAAATTGATAAACTTCTAACCAACCTTATCAAGCAAAAGAAAGAAAAAACTCAAATTCATGCAATAAGGACTGAAAAGAGAGAAATTACTACAGAACTCATGGGAATTCAAAAGATCATGAATACCTACTTTGAAAATCTCTTCTCACATAGGGTGGAAAACACAGAGGAGATGGTTCTAAACATACGAACGGTTCTAAAAACATATGAACTATCAAAGCTCTTCAAGAAGATAAAACAATTTTGAATAACCCAATATCAGCTATTGAAATTGAAAACATGATTAAAAACTTACGAACAAAGAAAATCCCAGGTCCTGATGGATCTACGGCTGAATTCTACAAGAAATTTGGAGAAGAGTTGATGCCAATACTTCTTAAACTCTTCAACAAAATCAAAAGAGAAGCAATTCTCCCTAACTCATTCTTAGAGGCAAGTATCACTTTGATATCAAATCCAGAGAAAGAACCAACCAAAAAGGAGAAGTATAGGCCAATCTCACTAATGAACATTGATGCAAAGATTCTCAATAAAATACTGGCAAATGGAATGCAGCAAATCATTAAGAAGATTATACACCACAACCAAGTAGGATTTATTCCAGGAATGCAGGGATAGTTTAACATACACAAATCAATAAATGTAATACACCACACCAACAGAGCCAAAAACAAAAATCACATGATCATCTCAACAGACTCAGAAAAAGCTTTTTATAAAGTCCAGCACTTGTTCATGATAAAAACCCTATAGAAACTCAAATAGGTGGTACCTACCTCAATCTCATAAAGGCCATCTATGACAAACCAACAGTCAACATTATACTAAATGGACAAAAACTGAAAACCTTCACTCTAAAATCAGGAACAAGACAAGGATGTCCACTATCACCACTCCTATTCAATATAGATTTGGAAATATTAGCCAGATCAATCAAACAAGAGAGAGAAATAAAAGGAATAAAGATAGGAAAGGAAGAAGTTAAATTATCATTATTTGTCAATAACATGCTACTTTATATAGAAGACCCCAAAAACTCCATTAAAAGACTACTAGAGGTAATAAACAAATTCAGCAGCATATCTGGATACAAAGTCAACACTCAAAAATCAATAGCATTCCTGTACACAAACAAAAATTCACTGAGAGAGAAATTATGGAAATATCGCCTTTCACAATAGCATCTAAAAAAATGAAATATCTAGGAATCAACCTAATCAAGAATGTAAAAGACCTATATGTTGAAGATTATGCTACTCTAAAAAAGGAGATTGAAGAGGATATTAGGAAATGGAAGGATATTCTTGTCTAAGAAGAACCACCATTGTGAAAATGGCCATACTCCCAAAACTGTTATACAGTTTTATTTGCAAACCCATTCAAAATACCACTAATGTACCTTACAGATCTAGAGAAAACACTCCTAAAATTCATTTGGAAACAGAAGAAAACTAGAATAGCAAAGATGATTCTGGGCAACAAAGGCAAACCAGGAGGCACCTCAATTCCTGACTTGAAATTATACTACAAAGCCATATTGATAAAATCAGCATGGTAGTGGCAAAGAAATAGACCTGAGGATCAATGGAACAGATTAGAAGACGCAAACACAACTACAAAGACACTCAGCCACCTTATATTTGACAAAGGGGCTAAACATGTTCACTGGAAAAAGATAGCCTCTTTAATAAATGGTTTTGGAAAAACTGGCTTTCCACACGCCAAAGACTGAAACTAGACCCACGCCTGTCACCATACACTAAACTAAAGTCAAAGTGGATCAACAATCTAAATATAAAACAGAAATAATAAATCTATTGGAGGTCAAGGTAGGCAGAAAACTTGGAGACAAGGGTAGGCAAAGAATTCATGAACAAAATGCAAACCGCATGGGAAATACTTCAAAGAATCAACAACTGGGATCTTATATTATTAAAAAGTTTTTACACTTTAAAAGAAATCACCAACAAAGTGAAAAGAAAACCCACAGAATGGGAAAGAATTTTAGCCAACAATCCCTCAGACAAAGGACTTATATGCAGAATATATAAAGAATTGAAAAACATCAAGCCCCCAAATTCAAAGACCCCTTCCAAAAATGGGCATCTGAGATGAACACATATTTCTAAGATGAAGATATACAAATGGAAAATAAATGCCTGAAGAAATGGTCACCATCACGGGTCATTTGAGAAATGCAAATTAAAACAGCATTGAGATTTCATCTCACTCTGGAAAGAATGGCTGCTGTTAAGAAATCAACTGATAATAAATGTTGGTGAGGCTGTGGGGAAAAAGGAATGCTTCTCCACTAACGGCGGGAGTTTAGACTGGTGCAGCCACTATGGAAATCAATAGGGAGATTCCTCAACAAACTAGCATTAGAAGTTCCATTCAACCCAGCTATTCCCCTCCTGGGTATTTCCCCCTCACACTGAAAATATCATGCCACAATGATTTATGTGCACCCATGTTTATAGTAGCACAATTTGTAATAGCTAACTCTTGGAAACAACCAAAATGCCCATCAACTGCAGAGTGGATGAAAAAGATGTGGTATTTTTATACAATGGAATATTATTCGCTATAAAAAAGGATGATCTTGAGGCCTTTATAGGTAAATGGTGGCAACTTGAGACCATCCTCATTAGTGAAATAAATAAGACTCACATTAGTAAGTATCACATTGTGTCTCTAGCATAAAAAATAATAAAAAGTTAAAGAGTAATAAGATCCAAAATATATAACAGATATTGTAAAAATGAAAGGGAAGGAAAGTGCTCTAAAAGATGTAACTGTATGTATGTTCAAGTGTGTAAGACAGATGGACATATTACTAAGTTTCCATTAGATCATTGAACAGAATGGTTTGTACTCAATGTTTGAATGTCTGTCTACTTTTTATGTTTTGATTTTGTAACTTGAACAACTAGTGCTAAGAGGACAGTATGTAACATAGCAACTAGTAATTTATTAGTATTAATATTTTTCTTTGAAGTTATGTATTACTTGTACCTTTTTTTCTGTTTTGTCTTTTTTTTCTTTAAATAAAAGAATATATCGAATGAGCGCGGCAGGTTACATCACGGGGAATGGTTTTTAGCACAACATTGTCCCCTAGTGGAGTAAAGTAGAATAGACGTTAAGGAGGTTGCATAGGATGCAACTGAATGGGTCTGATGGAGGCCCTGGATTGTGTCTGTTTTGAGACAGATGCTAAGAGGGGGTTAAGAATATAATAAAACCGGGTGTGGTGGCGCACACCTGTGATTCAGCACTCTGGCGAGATGAAGCAGGAGGACTGCAAATTTGAGCCCAGCCTGGGGAAATTAGTGACAGTGAGACTCAGTCTCAAAAACAACATCAACAGCAACCACAAAAAAAATGCAAAAATGTGAAAGCATTTGGTGGTGCAGCTCAGTAAGAAGAGTAAAAAGGCTCTAGGTTCAGTCCCTGGTACCAGGCTGGGGTGCACCAAGGGAGAATGAGGGGAGAATATTATGAAAATATTCCATGTCCCCTGTTCTTTGGTAAGCCACCAGCCTTCAGTAAGGGCAGAACAATTCATTCTGCTCATAATGTCCTGAGCCATATTTAATAGTTTAAATATGAAATATTTTCCCTTTCATTTTATTTCCTCATGGCTGTCATAGCCCATGGCATAGTGGACGAAAAGAACAAGCCATACATAAACAAACCACAGATTTGATCTAATGAAAATAACATCAAAACTAGAAGAGAAATTCAAAAGTAATCTCGAGGACCAACAAACATTTCAAAAGAGCTCAGTCTCCTTCCCAGGGAGGAATTTGGATGGAATGCAATAGCACCTTTCACCCATCAGATCCACATGAGTGGAAACTTAACTTCACATGTTGGAGGTGAGTATGGAAACCACAGCACTGTCGGCGGCAGTGCTAGTAGATGAATTATTCTGGAAGGAAAACTGTCAGTATCTATTATGATTTTAAATGGGTGTAGGCTTTGATGCAACAATTTTACTTCTTCAGTTCTATCCAAAAGAAATGTTTTTATACATGTTTCCTATCTCTTTAAAATTATACTAATTTCCATGATATTTCTAACTAGAAAATTTCTACATAGAACGAAAATCCATCAACTGGGACAGGGGTTTGGGGGAAAGTTCCCTAAATTATAGAACACTCTCCTTCTATGAAATACTGAGCTACCATTAAAGTGAAATAGATAGAAAACCACATACTGACTTGAACAGACATGATGCTGTCCAGTAGTTCCTTAGAAATGGCTCGCCAAACAGAAGTATTCCAGGTCCTAGTCTTGAATAAAGAATTGGACGAGATGAACCAAAAGTGGTGCCAAAAGTTTACTTTTAAATGAAGGGTGAAGTGAAGAGGTAAGGGAAAACCTAGTTCTGCAGAGCAAACTTAGGTCAAACGGAGAGCAAATGACAAGAAGTAATAACAGAAGAACACCCTTGGCTGGGAGACCAGGACAGGCTATTGTGAAGAGGCGTGATGATGAGCCCCCACGGCACGGGAGCTCGGGAGCAGTTTCTGAAAATTATCTGGTGTCACCCTGGGATCTTGGAATTCATAGGTCCTGACCTCTTCTCCAGCCAGCGCTGCCCGGGGGTCTTATAATTTATCAGTCCTGCTTATTTCCCCAGCCAGCTTTGCCATGCCCCCTTACAGTGTTGCATCATATAATAAGTGCTTGACACTTCACTGCAAATTACAGAGGAGTGTTGACCAAATTCTGAGGCCAAGGTTAAATTTTTGGCTTTTGGCAATATTTCATACTTCATACTTGTTACACATTGATGTATAATAAACTCACCTTTGCTTCCAATGCTTCAAAAGTCACCACTGTGCTCCATTTCCCGTTCCCAGGTCTACATTTGCAGAGACAGTTCAGAGAGGGATTGAAATATCACACTTGGACCATAGATTTTTGACGGCACAACGAAGGATGCTATACACCGAAATCAGGAAGTGTGAAGAATTGTGGCACTTTAGGTATTTTTTGGTTCCTTAGCGACGAGTGCCAAGGAATCATAAAGATATAGTGGTGCCTGATAATAAACATTCGTTTATGCTTGCTTCTCACCTTGTAGGAAGTTGAGATGTTGAGAGGTTTGAAGCAGGGGAAATCCGTCTACACTGCAGTCTGAGGGGATCGCAGAGGCAGTGCTTTAAAAGAGTAACTGGAGGCTGTGAGGGGAGGGCTAAGAGCAGAAAAACAAAATGGTGACAAACAGCAATCTTTGTTGTAATCCAAAGGATTATTTTAATACACCACAAACATTTGTACACACACAGGAAAGTGTAGCATCATGCACTACAGACTGGACTACTTCTTGCTTGTCAACAATTGAAGAGGAATTATATCATACTTAGACTGATCAATAGGCTAAGGGCCATTTTTGAATAACTGCCTTTCAGCCAGGAAAAAACAGAGCCACCTGAGAAACTGCTGGAGTGCTTAGATCAAGGTCTGTAGTTCTGTAACATTCCATGGGAGCACCAATCTCTGATCGTACTTTGGGGTCTCAGTTTGGGGCTTAAGGGTTGGACCATCAGACATTGTGCAAGGGTGTCAAGAAAAGACGCGGAGATCCTGCTCAATACACAAATGGTGAAATATGCTGTGTTCTTTCTAATAAACAATAACTGGCCTTTCCTTGTTACGTGACTTGGGACTGCCACTTTTGCTTAAGGATGCCCTATAAAAACACAATCTGGATCTACCTCCCTGTTTCCTATTGTCTTTTATTTTGCTCTTTATTTATACTTTGGACGTCTCATATGAGAGAAACTGTGATATTTTGGAAGTGGGAATGGGGCCAAGAGATGGAAGGCTGGGGAGAAACAAGGCAAGTGAAAGACTGCCCTGGAGAAACACCCCAAAATCTAACTTCCTGATACTCACTGCTATTCAGTTGTATACACACACAACTCATTAACATGAACATGAATTATAACCTACTGAGAAAAATATTATTTACTCACATTCCTTTTACTTATTCTGTAACTGTTGTTCCGACTGGATTTGAGATAACCTGGTCCTACTGGAAACTTATTTATAAAGTATTTGTTAAAACTGCTCAGTCCTTTAAAATGATCTTTCTTTCATTAATAATTTAAGAAGCTGTGCTGTTTTATCCTCATTCTACAGTTTGGTTTGTGCATTTCCTACCTCTACAGACTCTTCCACAACTTCAATCTATAACATAATAAAAGCATCCAAATATTTATTTCTAGACCTGATTTTGCCTATGAGCTCTGTAAATACTTTTACCCTCCCACTGCATGTCTGCACTTGATGTTCATCGATATCTCAGACACAGCCCCTAAATTAACCACCTTTCTCTTCAAATCCTCCCCTTATCACCATACCTCATTGCCTAGTTAATGGCGCCATCATGCATTGGTTGCTCCTAAAAGTTTTGGCATTTCCTTCAATTTCTCCCTTTTCTTTGTGTCTTGGCTGCTTCTATCATGTAATTGAAGTTCTGTAGGTAATGTTTTCTTCTTTATTTTCATTAGGACATATTTGCAATAATGATTAACAATTACCTTTAGCATGGGGTGATGTGTTTGTATATGTACATAACACAATTCTTTTTTTTAGCCCGTTACCCTCCCTTCTCTCCCCGTTCCAACTCTTCTCCCTTGCTCATTTACAAAAACTCTATTTCTATTTTTTTCACTTCAACTCTTGATTAGAATCCTGTTTCCCTTCCTTCCCTCCTCCTTCCTCTCTCCATATCTAGCTCCCCTTCCCATTTGAAAAAAAAATCTCCTTATTTCCTACTGTCTGTGTTTTATATTTCTCCTTATTTACACTTTGGGTTTCTTATATCAGAGAAACAATGCAATATCTAAAATTGTATGTCTGATTTATTTCACATAACATTGTAGTAGCAACGTGCATCTATTTATCTAAAAATGTCCCGTTTATACTTTTGTTGTATAGAAATGCTGTATTTTCTTTATCCATTGATGGACATATAGGCTGTTTTCAAGGTTATTATAAATTGTACTGCTATGAACATGGGCATACAGGTATCACTCTGATGACTTTAACTCTTTTAAGAAGATACATAGACGGGAAATAGCAGGGTCAAATGGAAATTTCTAGTTTTAGCTTTTGGAGGACTCTCCATGTGGAGTGCCAGCTGGCTCTACCAGTTTATACTCCCACCAGCAATGGAGAAGCATTTCTTTTTCTCCCTGCATCCTCACCAGAACTTGTTACTGGGTGATTTCTTAATGATTATCCTTCTTTCTGGAGATGGAATCTCAGTATCGTTTTAATTTGCATTTCTCAAATGGCCTATGATGCTGAGCATTTTTAAATGTATTTATTGGTCATTTGCTCTTTATCTGGGAAGTGTCTATCAATTTCAGATGCCCATTTTTGAATTGGGTGTATAAATTGGGGAGGTTAATATTTTGAGTTCTTTATATATTGTAGAAATTAGTTCCCTGAGGAATAGCTGGCAAATTTCTTTTCTCAGTCCTTGGCTTGTCTCTTCACTCTGTTGGTGGTTTCTTTGCTGCACAGTTATATTTCTTATACATATTATATAAGAAAAGCTATATTTCTTATATATAGTATATTGTAACTGTCTTGTAACTGCATTATAATTGTTTCTTGGTGCAACCATGGTTTTGTTTAGGAAGTCTTCTTACACTGTGCCAGTAAGAGTTTTTCTTATCTTCCAATAGATTAAACATTTGTTTTAATATTTTAATTCTATTTTGATTTTAGTTTAGTACATAATGAGAGATACGGGTTTAGGTTCAATCTTCAGCATGTAGATGGCCAATTTTTCTTTCCCCCAGTGAAATTCGGTCCCGTTGTCAAAGATGAGGTAGCTAAGTATGGCTGGAGTTGGTTTTGCATCCTATGTTCTATTCCACTGACCCACAAGCTGTTTTTATTTTCCCAATACCATGCTATTTTTATCACTCTAGTTTGTAGTACAATTTGAAGTCCAGGATAGTGATGCCCCCTGCATTTCTCATCTTGCTCAGTATTGCTTTTGCTATTCTAGGTCTCTTCTGGTTCTATATGAATTTTAAGATTATTTTCTGTAGTTCTGTGAGGAATAATGTTACTATTTTGACTGGAAGTGCATTGAATATTTATAACAACTTTGGAAAATATGGACATTTTCATTCTATTGGTTCTGCCTATCCAGGAACAGGGGATAGCTTTCCCTTTTTGATTTCTCTTTTTCTGAGTACTAGAGTTTTCATTGTAAAGGTATTTCACTTCTGTAGTTAGGTTAAATCTTTATGCTATTGTGAAAGGTACTGTTTCCCTAATTTCCCCCTCAGTGAGTTTGTTAATGGTGCACAAAAATACTATTGATTTTTGAGTGTTAACTTTGTATCCTGCTACATTACTGAATTTGGATATTAATACTAGGAGTCTTTAGGAGTTTTCTATGTAGAGGATCATGTCATCGGCAACTAATGATAATTTAACTTCTTCCTTTCCTATCAATATCCCTTTTCTTTCTTTCTTGTCTAATTGCTGTGGCTAATGTTTCAAGAACTGTATTGAACAGGAGTGATGATAGAGGGCATCCTTGTCTTGTTCTTAATTTTAGAGTGAAAGCGTTCAGCTCAGAGGCGGGATGTGTGCTTGAGGCTGGTGTACTGGGTATCAGGCTGGACACCCTTGCCCTGACATCTGTGGTGCTCTTACCTCTCCAGCTCCCTCTCTTGGCTCTTCTGCACACTCCACCGTGTGATCTTGTCCCCACTATGAGACCTTGTATCAGGCTGTGATGACAGGATGGCTGCCTGTGTTGGGACCCTTGAATTCCTGCAGCGACAGTGCTTTCCTCCGAGGTGAGCAGCCTCAGACACTCCTTTTCAGTTCTCCACCTTCTCTTCCACGACAGTCCCCTCTCTGGTCACCCCCTTCTTGTAATGTGCGCTGGAACCAGTGGGGCGTATGTAGCAGGGGAGCTTGGAGTACGCATCCCCTCACTTGTGCACTGAACAAATAACCACATGTCCAATGTGCACACATCCTACCTGTGGTGACTTAACTACTCTGGGGCAAATTAGGCCAAGATCAGGACCTAAGGAGAAAGAGGCCCCACTTAAGGCCCTGGTCCAGCTCAGAGCTTAGCGTGCCTGTGAGCCAAGTCCCCAGCCACTACACATGTATGAAGCAGGAAAACAAAGCTCCCTTCTTATGGGACCTCTGACATGATCTTTCAGGGCTGATCTCAGCCTCTGGTCCTGGCGGAGGAGCAAAGTAAGCCCTAGGACCTGAATGGATGAAAGGCCCTACCTAGTTCTTTCTTGAATCTCATCTATGATCCACTGAGTATTCAAGAGGATATTATTTGACTTCCACGTATTTGCATAGTTGTAGTGGTTTTTACCACTGATTTCTAGTTTCACCATACTATAAAAATGCATGGGATAATTTTAATTCTTTTGCATTTACTTAAGTATGTTTTCTGAGCTAGTAAGTGGTCTATTTTGGAGACAGTCATATATGTTGCTGAGAATGTATATTGTGTTGGGTGGAATTCTGTAGATGTCTAATAAATCCATTTGTTCAAAGGTTTGGTTTACCTCTGACATTTGTTGATTTTTTTTTTTTGTCTAGTTGATCAGTCCATGTGTAACAATGGGCTATTGAGGTCCCCCATTAGAACTGTATTGGTGCTTATCTAGTTTTTCATGCCCATTAGTGTTTGATTTATAAAGTTGGTTTTGCCAGTACTCAGTGTACATATGTTTATAGTTATTTCTTCCCACCAAACTGTATCTTTAACTAGTATGTAGTGACTTTGTCTCTTCGATCAGTCTTGGCTTGAAACTCACTTTGTCTGCAATTACGATTGCTATTCTTACATTTTTCTAGGTTCCTGTTGCATTGAATATTGATTTTCAGTCTTGACTTTTAGTGTATGAATGTCTTTTTAGGGTGAATGTATTTCTTATATATAGTATATTGTTAGGCCTTTATTCTTGATTCTGTTAGTCTATGTCTTTTCATTGGTGAACTGAGACCATTCATATTCATGATTATAACTGACAGGTACTGACCTATCTATGTCACTGTATTATTTTCCTGCAACTGATTCTCTTTCTTTTCCTTCTACTTAATTGCTTACATTCCAATATGGAGTCACTCTATTGGACTCTTTGGCATTGTTAGCTTTTTTAAAAAAAATCTCTTCCTAGGATATCCTTGAGAATTTTTTTTTTTGGAGTGCTGGTTTGGTAGTCATGAATTTCTTTAGGTGCTCTTTATCTTAGAAATACAGTATCTTATTTCTCTATCAAGTTTGAAAGATAACTTTGTGGTCTAGTTCAGTCTTGGTCACAAGGTATTTTCATTTAGGGCTTGAAACACTTCACTCCAAGGTCTCCTTGACTTTAGGGTTTGTGTTGAGAAGTCTGTTATAAAACATATGAAATGCTTCACAGATTTGTATGTCATCCTTGCACATAGGCCAAGCTAATCTTCTCTGTATCATTCCAATTTTAGTACATAGCCCAAGTGAATGCTAGATTCTACTTTCTATATAGTTTTCAAATATCATTCTTTTTCTGATCCACCTTCATCTCAGTTCAACAGATTTTTATTTTACTTGCTATTTGAATATTTGTCATAAAAATTAAAAAGACACTTCCCTGAGGTCATCTAGTTACAAGGAAGATAAACATATCATTTCAGAATAATAAACACTAAGGTGGCATTATGGACAGGGGACTATGAGAAACTGGAGACTCGGTGCTTTGCCTATACTAGGAATTTAGAGAAACTTTAATGTCAGTGGTGACTCTTGAACTGGGTAAGGATGAGATCAAGTGAAGTGCAAATGGAGGTGGAAAACATGATAGGAGGAGAACATTGCCTTAGTTTAGGTATGAATGGAAGTAGTGAATTAGGAGAATGTTGAGCAGTATGTTTATCATGGTTAAGTGTTAACCAAACCCTGTGGACTGAACTTAAATAACTGAGACTTAATATTATAGACAGCTATTTCAAACTGGGTTCCACAATGACGCTTTTGAGTTCACTGAGTGGCAGAAAGTAAGTAAAGGTTAACTGTGTATTATGGCTTTGACATTTACTTCAACTAAGGTAAGTTAGCTTACCTTTATCATATCATCTGCAAAATACTTCCTTTACCTAAGGATGTTGGGTGCTTACAAAATCCATATGAAATGGTTAGAGAGGGTATCCATGGCTTCAGAAGTACAAAGACTAAACATTTTTAAGGTAACCCTGCTGTAAAGGCAAATCACAAGATAAAGCAGTATAAACTAGTGTTTTTGCATTGTTTTGAACGATCTGGTTCATATCCAATCTGCATTTTGCACAAAAACCAGTCCTTCGTCACAGGAATCTATTGTGATCACTTGCTTTCTCTTAAGCTTAAAAGAACTTCTGAGGGTTTGTTATACAGCTGAAATCAATCCTTTAAGGCCCGTTTAACCACCAAAATACCAATATTTGCTCCTTTTCCTGAACTTAACTCTGGAAAGAAACCAAATTAAGTATTCAACATTACTCAAGTAAGAAGGAAGTACTAGTGTTCTTTTCACCCAATTATAGGTCTCAAGACATACAACTTAACTGGTAGCAGATAGTGGCTTTTCTTGGGTGGCAGCCCAGCTCCTTTGAAAACTAAGTAGTGCTCCAGAGGAAGCTAAAGCAGTGACAATAACAACTAACACCCTTGGAAAACTTAATATGTCCCAGGCACCTACATATGTTAACTAATTTAATCTGGAAGAAGGGCAACAGGCAAGTTTTGTGTGATTCTCATTTTATGGATGAGGAAATTCAGGTATAGAGGTTAAGCAACTTCACTTGTCAAAGATACCTAGGTAGGAAGAGGTAGGACTAGGATTCAATTCCAGATAGCCTGGCTCCAGTATTTGATCTTCTAGTTGCTGAGTACGGTGACGCTGAAAGTGGATCTTAGGAAAATATTTTGATATAAATACTGTGAAAAGTATACCAATCCTAGCAAGCTAGGCCTGTGACCCAGCCTCATCATTGTAAGAGTGAAGCTGGCTTATCTCTACTTTTAGAAACCGTATACCTTACGGCAGTTCCTCCAAGATTACTACACAAGAAGTTGAGACTGTGTCTTCATCAGTTTCCTTCCTTCCAAGAGTTAATTCTAATTAACTCATCTATTTTATTTTGCTCAGTGATAACACTATAAGTAAACACGCTGGCAACTTTTTTTTAGCCACTAAGGAACCCAACAATGGTCTTCATTTACTCAAATAATACATTCTAAATCAACCAATTCCAGTGCTTAAACCTCAGCGCTTAACATGACTCTCCCTGCTTTATAAGGAAACATAGTTGCATCTTTCATTAGAATTTAGGAAAATTCCCAACAAAAACTAACAAAAAATAAGTAATATACAGTCAGAGGTATGGAAGCATGGAATGGAAGATTTGAATTTAGATCATTACAGCTACAGAATAAAAAACATGGATTTTTGTTTGTTTTTATTTTCCATTTTGAGACAGGGTCTAAGTTGCCAAGTGCCTAAATTTGGACTTGAACTTGTGATCTTCTGTCTCAGCCTCCCAGAGTGCTGGAATTATAGGCACATGCCCCAATTCCTGACTGGAAAATGTATCTGAAGAGTAAAGATGAAAAATTGATGATGAAAAGATCATTGTAATAGATGAGGCAAGATTAAAGGAATCTGAACAAATGCAGTTTTAGTTGTATTTTTCTTGTCGTTGAGACAAAATACCAAGCATCCAAAGTTAAAGAGGAAAAGGTTATGGCCCTGAAGCAAGGCCAGCAGATTGCTGTAGCTGCTGGTTTCAAACAGGAGCCTAAAGAGAATTCTTTCTGTGGTCTGATGGCCATTTCAGAACTTTGGAAATGGAATGGTCAATTCATCAGAAAGAAATAGCAGGTGAGTATGGCGGACTTTGGGGGGCCTGCAGGGGAGAGACCATGGCACCTTGGGACCGTGTGGTTGACTCGGGGTGCCAAGAGAACGAGGAGCTCATCCCCTCTCTGGGGGGGCGGCCTGAAGGAGAGAGACCCTGGTGCATCGGGACCTGCACAGTGCAGTTGACTTGGGGTGCCGAGAGAACAAGGAGCTCCTTCCCTCTCTGGGGGGCGGCTGAGAGTGTGGCAGACTTTCAGTGGCCTGAAGGAGAGAGACACTGGTGTGTCGGGACCTGCACCGTGTGGTTGACTCACGGTGCCAGGAGAACAAGGAGCTCCACCCCTCTCTGGAGGGCAGCTGTAATCTTGCCGGTGGGCAGGCTGAGAATCAGACATCTCATGTCGTCCTGTCCCATGTCCCCCCGCCCCCTTAGCAAGTGGGAGCCAGTTAACTACACATCTTGTGAAAAAATTGGCTATGGTATTTAGTATGAGCTCCCCATATGCAAAGATATAGACAACCATTTGGAAGAAAACAAGAGACAATATGACAGATAGTGAAGATCCCTGGTTGTATAGCTTTGAAATTTATCCTTTCTTAAGTCTTGTTCTGTTCTGTTTTGTTGTGTTTAATTTTGTCCCCTTTAAAATAAAATAAAATAAAATAAAATAAAATAAAATAAAATATATATATATATATAAAAGAGGGGAAAAGTGCTCTAAAGAATATAACTGAATGTATGTTTAAGTGTGTAAGATAGATGACCACATTACTGTTTTTGTTGGATTGTTGAGCAGAACTGTTAATAGTCTCACTGTTTCAATGTCTACTTTGTGTGCTTTAATTTTGTAACTTGAACAACTATTTCCAATGATGACAGTATGTAACCTATCAAGTGGTGATTTCTTAGTGTTTTTGTTTTTGTTTTGTTGTTGTTATTGTGGTTCTTTCATTTTTTTGCCTTTGGAATTCTGTATTGTTGCTACCCTTTTTCTGTTTTGTTTGGTTGTTTTCCTTTTTGTTTTTTCTCTTTAAATAAAATTTAAAAAAGCGGAAAATGTTTATCTAGTTCACAGCTTTTAGAGGTTTCAGTTTATAACTGGCTGGATCCAAGGCTGGGTATCTTGCCAGAGGCGCATCACAGAGAGCAACAGTTCATGGTACCCACAAGGTAGCAAAAATAACAAATGACCTTAACAGCGTCTTTCTGCCCTTTTACCTTAGCCAGACTACTTAGGATGAGTAGCACTCATACCCTTGATCCTAGTGCCCTTGAGCCTAGCATGGTACCGTGAATCATTCCAGCATCACACACTCTAGATCTGGCCACCACTGAAAAAGCCCCACCTATGATTGCACGAGGCTTGGGAGTGGGAAACACCTAAACATAAACCATAACACAGGGTTGATAAGCTGCTCTAACCTGAGTGTGTGTGTGGGGGGGGATTCAGAGAGAGGGTGACGGGTGATTAAAAAGAAAGAACCCACATAAAAGGAAAGCTGGATGGGACCTGGCCGCTTTGATGGAGAAACAGCGACAATCAGCATGGTCTGCCTCTATTTATACACTGTAAAAAGGGGGTAAAGCACACAATGGGGCTGAAAGTGCAAGGTCTCAGTGTTTTGCTGAGAACCCTGAAACGCAAACATTCTGAGCTAAGTTACAGGTAACACGAAGGAACACTAAAGCCTGACACTTGCTGGACTGGCCTGGCTCTAGTCCCCACAGCTTGTTTACATGGCGTGCCTGGGGCTTCCCGTGTCCTTAGGACCGGCTTTGTTCAAGGAATTTGCCGACCTCAAGCTCTGCTGCGGCCTAACAGCTCCCCACAATAAGCACTGACAGAAGGCATATTACAAAAGCATTTAGATCTTTTGCACTTAGGATGGGGACCAAAGGATGGAGCAAAGGGAGAAGGAAAGAAGGGAAAGGGGGTAAAAAAGATAATTAAGACGTGTTAATTACATGCACCAATTAATCACAAGGAATGTGATTATGTATACAAATGTTCTAATACAAACCTGCAAAATTCAGAAAAAACATTAAGCAAAAGAAGCAAAATTTCATTATTATGTGGTTTATGTGCTCTTTTCCCTATAGAACTCTTAATGTCTCATTTGTCCTGTTTTGTCCCTGGAAGGGAGGTTGATTTCTATGGACTGTATCATATCTTCTTTATTGGTTGGTTTTGGGTTGGGTTCTACTTAATAGGGAGCACTAGGAAGAATTTGGAGAACAGAAGCATGATCCGGCACGAGGATCAGTCCTTGGGTCTCACCTGGAGAGGGTACGGGGATGGGGGGCAGGGCAAGAGGAAAGAGAGACGGAGACAAGTTGAGCAGTTCCAATCAAGTCTCATTTATTGAGGAAGTGAACATGGTTTATATAGGGTGAGGGCAGGAAGTTGTCATCATCAGGCAGAGATGTTGTGGAGAGACCGGATAGGTCGCAGTCATGTCCGGCCAGGCAGAGAGGATCATGGGCAATGTAGGCAGACACACTAAATGCCCACAGGAGGGTGGGATGGGGCGGCAGCAGTGAGGCTATCATGCCGCTCCCTACAGAAGCAGGAAAAAGGGAATTCTCTCTGGTACTTATGGCGACACCTCCATTCAGGGTCCCCCTTCCATGGTTATAATTCTTTCTGAGTTCAGGTTGTAAAGTCACCATTGTTTTGCCTCTTCAGGCCAACAGACTGTAGTAGACACAAACTGTTGCTGGTTTCTCATAAACCTTATTAAATCTCTTTCTTATTCCTCTTACTTCTGTTAGGTCCTTTATTAAAACTCCCTGGAATTAAACTCTTTAAGTCTTTTTCCTGCTGCAACTTTGATTAGTAGGGATTAATGGGGAAGGGAAGATGAAAAATCTAAAAAGTTGAGATGATTCCTAAGTTTATTTTTTTTCCAGGATGCATTTTTGCATTTTCTTAAATGATTTATTAATATATTCTCTATTCAGATTTCTGAAACCAAAACTTGGTTGGCAGCTCTAACAGGGAATTTAGGGAGGTTCTCCAGAATTATGCATAGTAACAATCAGTAAGAGTATTTTACTTATATAGTTTTTGAACTTTCTTTCAAATTATTATAAGTCTTTGTTTACTCAGATTCTGAATCAATTATTGACCTGGACATTATTACAGTTTTATATTTGAGTTTTAGATTTTGAAATGAACATGGAATAATTAGACAATGGTTATTATAAAACATCAAAAACCCTAACTTTAGTTAAGGTGGATACAATAATGTAGAAGGTAGAGAGTAGAAGATGGACTCAGTTCAAATTTCAGTGCTCAAATAGTTGGTCAGTGTTTGTCAATCCACTTATAAACTTTACCTCCAACAAGTAATTCAGTATAGTGAACATCTATTCACCTTACAACAACTTAAAAAGAATTCAGTTGAGAAAATCTTCACAATTCTTGTTAAGCCATAAATTATATTTTTATTCCCTACACTGAACCTACGTTTCATATTTCATACTCTAAATACTTAAAATATTTTAGCCATTAGACTCAGAAAGTTTTTAAGAAATACTCATGTCCAGGAAAGCCATGGTAGCTGACGCAGGAGGATCACAAGTTTGAGCCCAAAGTTAACAAGACTGGGTCTCAAAAAAATGGCTGAGGATGTAGCTTAGTGTAAAGCTTAGTGTGTTTAATCCCTAGTAGTAAAAAATAAAAAAATAAAAATTCATGGCCAGACTCTACCTATGGGAATTAAATTGGGTTGTTGAGGGATGAGACCCAGAAATGGATATTGTTTAAAAGTTCACAAAATAATCCTAAAATGCACAAAGGTGAAAATAAGGTTCCACAGAGAAACTAAAATAAACCAGATCACACTCAATATATGAATATATGAACCTTGACATTCATAAACACAAGAGACATTGTGTCCGATGTTTATCCCTTCTTAACAAACTTTCTATGAGTGTTTTCTTAAGCTCCTACTAATTTTAACTTCTGTACATTGCAAAGTTCACTGAGAACCTTTAGTTGATGTTGTAGTCATGGGTTTGCAAGGGAAAGGAACTAATGAAGGATGAATCATTTATAAATTATTTTATAATATTCACCCAAGGAGTGAAATGCAAAAGAGTATAGGAGATCTATCCACACACTAGAGATCCAAAGAATCCAGCTGAAGACCTAGATCTCACAATAATGTCCTGCACATGTCAAGCTTAAGACTTAGGACCATGGCAATGCAACCCCACAAATACAACTGGAGGCCTAGAGCCCACGACAATGTCTCATGCAAGTCTCTATCAAGGACCTGCACTGGGAAGGCCCAAGGTAATGATAGAAGCTAGAAAGTCTGTGCCAGAGATGAAGGATCTGCACCAGCAGGATGAGGGCTCTGCCCTGGAGCCGAGGAGCAATACTCAAGCTAAGGACCAGAGGGGCTCTGAAAAGAACCATAGCCACCCTCAGCAACAGCAAGATCCTGAGCTCCCCCAGTGACAACGGCTGAGTTCATGTTAGGAAAACCATTGTGAAAAGCTTTTCCAGAGAATCAAAAACATACCGTATTTCCCTCTAGTTCTGCTTTTTATGCTTCTGGCAACAATCCCCAGGTGGACCTTCCACATCCAGAACCATGCTGATTCAGTTCAGCTAGGTGTTACAAGCTGACCATTAATTAGGCCAGCACAGTTGGTGTAACTTTGTTTGGCATGTGTAGTCTATGGAAATGCTGCCCATAATCTGGTGAAAGACAACCACAATTAAACCAGTCTCTGAGTCAGCAGTTACGTTATATAACAGCAAAGTTGGCTTCTTTGTACCTCCTCCATCTCTTAACCTACATTCACTTTGTAAAAATATGTTCAATTTAAACTCAGGTTATCTTGTAGAAGGAGAAGGCATATCTTGTAATTAAAAGATAATTTATAAAGTCATTTAGTTGAAGCAGAGGCTTACCTGGCCACAATTAAGTCTTAGTGATTTCTTCCCTAACTCAAATTTTTGGAGATTGGGGTAGCTCTCTGCTTTCTGCTAAGAAGTTTCAGCCAATTATATTTTACTCTTAAAAGACAGAGATTGCATACACCTCTGATCAAACGTTTACACATCCAAGTAACCTAATGTTTAATAATCCCGATAATTTCTAAGTGATTCTAGATATAGTAACAATGAATAGCATTAACTAGGCTTGTATATCTTAAATATGAAATGGTTTTACGTATTAATCAATTTTGATTATAGAGATGAGTAAAGTGGGAAAGAGCTTTATTAGGCCTTTTTGTGAAAAAAATTTTTTTTGACAGTCCTGGGGGTCGAACCCAGGAGAGCTACAGTCTCACCACGTCACCAAATTGGCCAGACTCGGCTTGAATCTGTTATCAGTTTCAGCTACTAAAGTGCTGCGACTATAGGTTGGGGTGTGTGCATGTTTGTGCACATGCACTGGACGCTGGGCCTTTAAAATTAAGACCCTGCTCCCCAACTTGTCACTGGGTCACTAAATCGCTAAGCTGCTCAGGATGGGCAGCTAACACGTGATCTTTCTGTTTCCTCTCAAGAGCTGAGATTATAGGCAAAGACCATTTATTATACTTGGGTGGCGTTTCAGTCGTTTTAGGGAAATGCCATATGGTTAAGTCCCAAATTATAGAAAGCAGTAATTAAGAATGGGCAAGAAATAACGACATGGGTATTTGGGAAAGTTTACTTCAAAACCTGGGACTGAGATGTACTTTCTATTACACTGAAAAACATCAATGTCTTTATTTTGTCTCATAATCTGCTAGGTTCAAAGGTTTCTAAAGTGGTGAAGAATAGGTCCTGCCTCGGGAACTTTTCTATTCAGACGGGCAGGTCACATCGTCCTGAACTGGATCCTAAAGAACTGACTAGAATATACATAGGTAGATGCTCAAAAGAAAGAGTGGATCAAATAATCAGATCAAAGAGAAGGCAAAACCACATGGAAAAGATGGGATTTTTGAGAACTGGAGGAACCCCTAAAGGTTGTTAGACACAAAACATGTTCTATTTATAAGATATCCGTAGAAACACATTTGAAAATGATAAAAATGACTTCAGTTGTAATTCTTACTCCCACCCTCTCCTTGTAAATTCTGAATCTGTACTTCAGGGGCCACTTTGGAAGAACACTCTGTATTAATGTAACAGGTGGTTAACAAATTTGTATTCGATTCTTACCGGTGCCACTAACTGCATAAGCTTGAACAAGTTACTTCTCAGGACGTCACTTTTCGCACCTCTAAAACAAATATGACCCTAAGGCCCACCTTATGATGTTCTGTGGGAATGATTTACAATCAACTGCGTGAAAATATTTTCGCTAGCACACATCAGGCGGTTGTTTCTTCGTTCTTTCCAAAAGTTGTGCGCTTGTGAGACTTGGTACATTGTGATCTAAAACGCCTTAAACGTCACCGCAAAGGCGTTGTTCATAGGTGGGCACAGCTCGGCAATGACTGAGCCTACAGAGTACAGATTTGTATTCGCGCTCGGTCTGGAGATCACCTATAAAGGAACACGTTTCAGGGAGGAAAGTCGGCGACGTACCCACGTCGGGGGATGACGTCATCACGCAGTGCGTGCTGGCGTCCATTTTGCGTGCACCGCCAGCCGGCGTCTTCAGGTACTGCGCGTGCGTCGTGGCCTGTGCTGTGTGCGCCGCCTCGCTCCCCATCAGAGGGCGGGGCTTCCGCCTAGCCTAGGTGGGCGCGCGCACCTGTAACGGAACGGTAACGTTTCTGTGCTGCCCAACTGTAGTCGGTTACTTGAGAGGGTAGCAGTAAGACTTTTTTTTCGTGCCTTTACGAAACCATAATTCTTGTGGTCATCCAAGCGGTGCCTTGGTCATGTCGAACGCGCTGCCCAGGCCCCGCCGGGGCGCGGGAGATGGCTCTGGGGCAGCCGGCCGGGAAGAGCTAGTGTCGCGGTCCTTGCAGAGCGCGGAGCACTGCCTGGGGACTCAGGATTTCGGCACTGCATACGCCCATTACCTTCTTGTGCTCAGCCTGGCGCCAGAGCTGAAGGAAGACGTGAAGGTGAGGTCTCTTCTAGCAGTGCTAGCAAGCACTGTTTGTTAAAAAAAAAAAAAAAAAATAACCAAGCAAACAAAAACCAGAAGCAAGAGGGAGCCCTACGTACGTCCGTGGGTTGTGGCTGCAGTTTACTGATGTTCGTTGTTTACTCTCGACTGAATTTTCATCAGACCCAAGACAAGCCTGTTTACCTTTGAAATTATGCCTAGAATCTTACCACTTTTCACCACCTTCTCTTTTTACCACGCTGGCTCAGGCCTCAGTCCTCAGCCAAGTGTTGGCTGTAGGTTTCCGGCTGGTCTTTGTTTTCCGGTCTTTCTCAACCCAGCCGGCTTTTTGTAACAAGTCAAAGATACTACTCTTCTGTTTTAAAACTTAAAATTGCAAAAGTCCTCGAATTGCAAGTGAAGCCTTAGGTACGCCTTTCCCCCACCTGTATCTGATTTAAGCACGCCGGTCTTCAAGCCTTTGCATTTGTAACTACTGAGTGTAGAAGGAAAACTGGGTTTCTTCTAGTCGAATAACATGTGTTTAACCTAAAGTATTGTTTAGTTGGTGATACATCTTTAAAGGTCAGTAATGGATTATTTGCAACACTTACCCTGTTGAAATACTGTACATCTTTTCAAGTAGTTTTAGAATCCAAGTTTCTGAAAATGATTTAAATCCACAGTTTTCAGTATATGTGCTGCCAAAGCAAGCACAAATACACAGTTTTCAGCTGAAGGCTAATGAGATTGTTTTTCAGTCTTAGCACTGTTGGCGTTGTGAGTGGGATAATTCCTTTTGAGGAGCTCTCCTGTGCATTCTCCTGTGCAGCAGCTATATGTCAGCAGCATAGACTTATAGTTCACAAAAGGAGGTTGCTGACTACTGAGATAGCTTGGCCCTCTGTGTTATCTGCACTGGATCAATGCAGGTGCTGTTTGTTAGTTATCTCTTCTATAAACACGACCAACACCTGTCTTAAAGGTGTTTAGTGTATTTTTTAAAAAAGTGTAAAGTGTGCATTGCAGTACGGGACAGTCAGTGTAAGGTTCAGTAATTCATTGTTTCCTGTAGAACAAAGTTTATATATATATGTATTCTTTTACAGAAGTCCTGTTACACTATTCCCTCTGTTCCCTGTAACCAGAGGCCGGTCACACTAAGGCCCTTATTATCTCTAGAGACCCTGGCCCATTTTAAATAGTCTCTCTGTTTTTTCCACACACCCTAGAATTTTGTTACTTTGTCCTGTTTCTGTGGTAAACCCCATCAGAACTGAATTTCAAGTACAACCCTTCTGTATAAAGCAAGTAAAGATGATTAAAAATGTTTGTTGTATGAGATGCAGCCTGTGAGAGACTGGGCTTGCAGGTGGTAAAATGAATTTACCAGCTGTCAGGAAGCATAGAAAAGTTAAACACTGGTTGATACACAAGAGACCAGCAGGTACACTACAGAGTTCCAAGAAAGCAACTCTGGATACACTGCAGATTTCCAAGAAAGGAATGTGATGCCAGGGAGAAAGCAGGAACCTTTATATTTGATTTTAATGTGAGGAGGGAGTCCAGAAAGGTCATGCCAGGAACGCTTTCATGAGGTTATGCGCGTTCTGTTTTCTGTCCGTTTCAGTTCTGAGGATCACTAGGTGTTGTATGAAGACTGAGATAATGTCCTTGTTGACCCTTATTATTTCAAGAAACAATCCTACCAGGTACAATTAACAAATCTGTAAAGACTAAGGTTTGTGGTCAAGGAAATCAGTAAAATAAATATATATACACACATGGTATGTGTTTTATATATGTATATATATACATATATATGAATGAATAAAAGGAACTTTTGACATTACATTGGGAACGGTTAAAAATGGTAACCTTTAAGACATAAAAAGCAGTTAGAACATCTAATGATATGTGCATAATGTGTGTATGCATGTGTGTGTGTGTTGCAAAGCAGAATTTTGATGTTATACTTTTGATGTTATACTTAGCTTCAATGTGACCTTTGAAGAAACAATGATAAAATAACCATGATTCCCCACAATATTGCCATAAGAAAGCTGGGATGTCTAGAGCTTCCCAATTACATAGTACTGCAGTGGAGGGAGGTACACCTGGAGCTTGGATGACAGGTATTGCTGTAGTCCCACAAATGGTTGCAAGCGCCAGATTGGATTGTGACCATAGGGACAGAGAGGAGGGGAAAGTTGTGCTCCCTTCCATACGAGGGTTTGAGCCCAGAGCATTGGCACTGAGCTACATACCTAGTCCTTTTTTAGTTTTTGTTTTGGTACAGTGATACAAGGTCTTGCTAAGTCACTAAGTTGCACAAGCTGGGCTTGAACTGGCAATTTTCCTGCCCCAGCCTCCTAGAATTCTGGGCTTGCAGGAAAATTTAAAGATACTGAGAAAGCACTGGCTGGATTTCAAATATTGTATATGGAGTTAGGGTGGCATTAGAAGATGACTTTGTGGTATGAAATAGTTTTACCTTTTCATTAGATGCCATGAGAAGACTTTTTCAATATTGTATGATAAATCGCCGTTTATAGTGCCTGTGTGAGGATAGTAACAGCATTTGTCGTTCATCATTGAGTTCTAGCTCCTTTTTTTGTTGGTCACTGATTGTCGAGGACATAGATGAATTTGGCTAACTATGAAAGCCCCAGGGACCCAGGGCCTGATTGAGGTGGCTAACAGGAAGTTGTATTTATGTGTTTGAGGATCAGAAGAAAAGGACATAATTAGACGTGTGTATGTAGCACCGTTAACACGTAGGTAATGCGTTGGGGATGGATGAGAGTAGAGAAGAGGGCCAAGGGCAAAATCCTGTGGGAGAGCGGGGAGAGGAATATGGAAAAGAGGTAGCAAAGAATCAGGAGGGTGTGCTGTAAGAATGGAAGGGATCTCCGTAGTCAAATTAATTCTACGCATTATTTCCAGCTAGGTAGTAAAATTAATTCATTTGTGTGTGTATTCAGCAAACATCACTCAGTAAAATTAAATGAAATTTAAAATGATCACTCAGTAATCGTTGAGTTGCATTTTTTGGAAACCTCAGCTGATGTTGGATATTCTTTCCTCTTTATGTTGTTCACTGATTCACTTTTATTGTTTTCTTGTAAAGGAAACTTTTCAGTATACACTCTTCCAGTGGGCTGAAGAGCTTGATGCCCTCAATCGAGTACAAGACTTACTTGGTTGCTATGAGCAGGCCTTGGAACTATTTCCTGATGATGAAGTGATTTGCAATAGTATGGGGGAACATCTCTTCAGGTTTGTAGTAGCTTTGACATTAATTGTTAAGAATTATTCTGGGCCCTGGATCAGGAATAAACTATGGAGTAATTTGAACAGAGAAACTTTAGGGAATAAGTAACAATAAAAAAAGGATTGGGGTAATAAGGGCTTTATTAGTAACAGGTAAAGAGAACCCAAAAGAATATAGAAATAGCAGATATACAATGTACTATCATAGCAGATTGAATATTAAATAATAAACTGCTAATAATCATTGCTTCTGGGCCGAGCTGAGTCTCCAAGGAAGAGTTAGTTGCCCCTAGTGGACTGAGAACCTGTCCTTAGAGAAGACATAGCTGGGGTTCACAGGATGGCAGGGAAGTCACTGGTGCTTTCCCAGGGAACTTGCTGGACTTTTGCCTTCTGAGGTCCTAGAAAAAGCCTCATTTGGAAAGGGTCAAATGAGAGCCACTCCATCACGAAACCACCCAGCAGAGTGGACTCCTGGGGTGCTGCTGGCTGCCATGCCCCTCAGGAGCCTAGTGCCAGAGAAGCCCTTAGCACACTGGGAACAAGAAGCAAAAAACCCTGACTCCTGCTGTGTCTCAGCACTTTGTTCTGGCTACTGGGAAAATATTAAAGGGCCAGATAGATTTTTCTCACAGGCAAAAAGGAATTTTTCACACAGGAAAGAGTAATTTTGCAGTGTGTGACTATCTTGGATCTCCCAGACTGTTCACAGGTTTGCTGATTTGCTACGAGGTCCATAGGACTCAGCATATATTTTAGTCATGGCTCTGATTTATTACTGTAAAAGAATATGAAACAAAAGTAGCAAAGAGAAAAAGTGCATGGGGCAAAGTCTGAAGGAAACCAGATTCAAGCCTCCTGAGGATGTGTTTCCTTTCTCTAGCAACAATCATAACAACACCCTGAAATGTCAACCAGGAAATTCATTAGGGTACCCAGGGTCTGGCCACTTAGCTATGCCCTGCTGGCACATACCAAAATTCTAGCCTTTAAAAGGAAAGCAGGTGACTAGAATATTGTCATATTTTCAGTTGTACACATAATAGCGGTCATGATAATGCAAGACTATGTTTCAGGATAAATGATGTAACAGAAAATTGTAGCTCTGCTCATTTTAGGAAGTTTGTGACTTATGAACACAGGCAAAACAAGTGTATACCACTTATCTGAACATTTACCAATCATTGAGCTAAAAATAACTGGTCTTAATTTGCTTTGGGAGATGTAATAGCAAAATGTCTAGTTCAGACATTGATAATTCAGAAGAGTTTATTGCTTTTGTTACATTTTGTCCTCATTGTCTAGGATAATAGTTTTTGTTTGTTCTATGCTACTTTTCTTTAAAAAAGTGTACATTCACTCATTCCCCACCAAAATAATCGTTGTTCTCAGAAAGTGTCCTAAAGTAAATGATAGCTTTCTTTCATGACGTTTATTTGTGAAATAAAATTTGTTTAGCGTCTCACCTTTACAACCTTTTGTTAATCTAGCGGCATCAAAAAAATATATTTAAATTGCTAATGGATAATGATTTTTCTAGTTAAAAGAGACAAACATTCTTGCAGTTCATTGATATTATTGACATGTGTTGAGTCTTTCAATATGAGATATTTTGAGAGGATTATATAATTTTTAGGTTAGCATTATAATTTAAGAAAATGGATGGTGTATTAAATATCAAACCCAAAGGGAAACACAAACTGAGAAATTAATTAGGAGTATGTTTGGCATTGATTCAACAGATTGATCATTGATACTTGGAAATATTTTAATATACATTGATAAGTTGGTCTCAATGAATTGTGATTTTTATACAATATATTTCATACTATGGTAGTTCTATCATAAGATCTGGATAGCTCTCTCTTCAAAATAAAATGAATGTATGCGAACCTTAAACATTTTAACTTGAAATATGGGTGCCTATCATGTGACGCAGCGTTTCTTTTAATTAGGGTGTGGTCCCTTGAATTCTAGAATGTCTTTTTTTGCTTAAACCATACCAAGAATGAATAGTCTGGTTTCTTAAAAATGGACAATGCTTTAAGAATGCTGTGAAGTAGTATGAGTAAAAAGAATTCTATCTCAATTCTGTTCAAATTATTAGTTATGGATAAGTACAGAATTTGAGTATTTAGAAATATATACAGCAATTATGACATTGCTGGTAAATCTAAGCAGATGGTTGGGAGCTGTCACCCTGAATGGAGTATAGACTGACTTGGGTTCTGCTGAAATCGAATGTGATAGGAGCTACA
The DNA here is from genome assembly GCA_004027295.1 of Dolichotis patagonum. NCBI lineage: Eukaryota > Metazoa > Chordata > Mammalia > Rodentia > Caviidae > Dolichotis > Dolichotis patagonum. The sequence goes on from PVJX010006208.1 coordinate 41,886, forward strand.
TGGGTCTACAAGCAATTTAATATTTTAAAAAAGGGAGGAGGGTTTCCTCTCTAGATAGTTTGAGAAACAGTATTTTAGATGGTTTGATAAGTTTTTCTCCCTATGATTTTTTATTCTCACATCTAATTTAGTAATAATTTTTGAAGTGACTTGCTTTGTTTTTTCCTAAAGCATTTAATGTCCTTAGACTAAATGGTTGTCTTTTTGCAGTCATGTGTATTTGCTTCCTTTAAAAATTAATCAGGACGTGAGTTATAGTAACAATGCATCTGGTACAAACTGGTTTGGCAGCAAATATAACTGACTGTCAATGACCATTCCTCTCAAGTGTTGAGAGAAAGAAATGCAGGTACTTTGGAAAGGAACCTTCTTGCCATGGGCACTGATACATGTTATGGAAGGAAAGGCTTACAGGAAGAACTGGTGTTCTGGCAAGTTGGCTAAATGAAAGAGGACTATAAGAGCTTTCTTTATACTTTAATTCAGTATTAAATAGTGATCTAGAATGCGTAAATGTAGGAGGGATTCAGGAAAAAGAAGTCATGAGGGTTGCAGTCCTTGGGGAAAACTTTTCCAAGGAGGTAGCCTCCTACCTTCTTTGTGCTTTGGGGTGCTGGTAAGTAATTCTCAGGCCAGGTGATTGGCATAAACAAAGGTGTTGTAATTGATGGCATCTAGTTGAGTATATTTTATCTTTGTCTTTCATTGTTTTCTTCTACTTTAGAATGGGCTTCAGAGATGAAGCAGCTGGGTATTTTCATAAAGCAGTGAAGCTAAACCCTGATTTCAGTGATGCAAAGGAGAATTTTTATCGTGTTGCAAACTGGTTGGTGGAACGCTGGCACTTTATTATGCTTAATGATAGCAAGAGGAATATGATTTATAATGCAGCAATCCAAAAGGCAGTGTGTTTGGGATCCAAAACTGTTTTGGACATTGGAGCAGGAACTGGAATTCTAAGGTTTGTTATAATTGCATTTTAATTATACATATATATGCATATATATATATATATATATATAAGATTTGCCAAATATACTAAATTTAACATTGGAGTTTTAAAGTGGTAATTATTTCTTATAATCTTCTTACTGATACCTCTGTTACTGTATTTTCTCACTGATTTATTAAGAGCTAGTGAAAACTGATAAGAAAAGTTTGAGATTATTGAAATTTTAAGTAATATATTTTAAGAATATTTTTTGTATTAATATTCTTGTAGAATCTAAAAAGCCTATTAGTGTTCTTCATACCAGTAGTGTCTTAGTAGAATGACTTATTGAATGTTTTAAGAATATTTGTTCATTTTGAATGCAGAATTGTGAAAGAATAAAAAGAAAACTTCATGTTTAAAGTGTCCTAATTCTATTGAAATTAGAAAAGTTATTATTTTGGATTACTATTACAATTTCTGATAGAACATTTTCCCCCTTTGTAGCATGTTTGCTAAGAAAGCTGGAGCTCAGTCAGTGTATGCCTGTGAATTATCCAAAACAATGTATGAACTTGCCTGTGATATAGTGGCTGCAAACAAGATGCAAGCAGGGATACAACTCCTACATATGAAGTCACTTGACATAGAAATCCCAAAACACATTCCTGAAAGGTATTCTACTCTACAATGATTTTATTGTTTATAATTTACAGTTTCATTTTTAAAAATTAGGATACGCTTCTATTTTCTATCCTAAAAAAACTCCAACACCCATTTTATAAAGGTATAGTATAGTTTCAGAACCAGATTTTCAGCGTAATGTCATCTGCTCCATGAAACATATTTCAAAATCTTGAGAAAAATATGTTAGAGGAATTTAGTTAAAAAAAAATCAACTTGATTTTAACAAGTTACTTTATTTCTGTTAATTTCAGTGTTCTGATTTGTAGAGATGGGTAGTAAATTTTATATGATAAATAACTTTAAAAATTATCCTTAGAAATTGAACATGAGCAAATCAGACTTAATGGACTTCCATGTTTTGCGTTAATATTCATGTTTACAATGAAAGCTTTGGAAATATCAGTTGTCAATGTATTTTGACATTGTATAATTCAAATACTTTGAATGTAATTCCTAAGTTTTTGTTTTTTAATGTGTTACTGTAGTTCATATCACAAGGGTGATGGAATTATAGAACTAGAAGAAATTTAAAAATCATCTGTTGCAAGCCAGGCATGGTAGCACGTTCCTGTAATCCCGAGACTCTGGGAGACTGAGGCAGGAGGATCAAAATGTGAGCCTAGCCTGGGCAACTTAGACCACATCTCAAAATGAATATGAAAAGGGCTGAGAATGTAGCTCATTGTGAAGGCCTTGTGTTCAGTACCCGGTATAGCCAAAAAGGCCCCCAAAAAACTCCAGCAAAAACATACAACTGCATACAGAAAAACTAAAATTGGCTCAGCTTTTTTTTTTTTTTTTTTTTTTGTGACAGGGTCTTGCCGTGTAGTTTAGGCTGACCTTGACTCACTGTGTAGTAAAGGCTGGCCTTGAACTCACAATGATCCTCCTGCCTCAGCATCCTGACTGCTGGGATTACAGGTGTGGGCCACCATTCCTGGCCTCAACAGTACCATTTTGGAGATTTTCTCTTGTTTCATTTTGTCTCTATATGTAATATTGTTTGTATAGTACTTATACTTTTCAAGTGGTCTCTATATCTAATCTCATGAAAGAAGCATGTTAGATTATTAATGCAGGTGTATGCTGATTTTATAGAAAACAAAAGCAGACCATCCTGAATTGTCTTAATCTTTTCAGGTTGCCTAACAAAATGCCACAGACTCAGTGGCTTAAATAAGAATAAACACTTAGTTTCTGAGCCGAGGGTTCTCTTCCTTGCAGGTGGCCTTTTGTGGTTTCATCTGGTAGCTTTTCTTCTGTGTATGATAGTGTGATCTCCAGTGTCTCATTCTTTTGGAAGGACACTAGTTTTGTGTTGGCTTAGGGCTCCACTTTCATGTCATCATTTAACTGTAATACTTAATACTTTAAATGTAGTCATTTCAGGAGTTAAGGTTTTAACACAAGAATTAAGGGGGACAAAATTAAGTCCATACTATGAATTGAAAGTTACTTTCGTTCAGTTCTTATTTTTTTCACAGATAAAATTGTAAACATATCTACTGACTTTGAATCAGGTGATATGAATTCTGATTCAAACTCTGCTTTAGCAGATCACTACACTTCAGGATGTTGGACTAGATAATTTGAGATACCTTCCACATTCTAAATACTGTATATTCAAACAATACTGGGTTTAGGCACTGTGGACATGCAAAAGTCATTCCTGCTCCTCTAGGTGCAGATAGCCTGGCTGGAAGTTAAGGAGTGGCGGTGAAACTTTTCTTTATTTTCAGGGTACAAAAATGAACGATATGGCAATAACAGCTAGTGTAACTCAGAGAAGGAAGAAATTATTTCGGTATGTTTTCAGGTAGAATTTTCTTGAAAGTAAGAATGGGCAGAGGGATGGACTGAGCTTTTGTAAAGATCCAAGGAAGTGATAAGTAGGTTCAGTCAACTATAAGAGGCAAACTTGAGTACTGTGGTATCACAGAAGATAGAAGTTGAGTATTTGAGAGGGAGGGCACTCACCTGCTTTAAATTTAACTTGTAAATAAAAGCAAATCACAACTGGAAAAGATAATTTTGACAAGCAGAGAGCTATTAGTGATAGACAGTATTCTTATGGAATAGTAGAGTTAGAACCATTGCTTGGCCTTAAGGAAGGAGCCTGGGAAGGTAATGGGTATGAACTCCTGTTGAGGATTTAGGCAGTGAAATAGCCTGAGGAGGTAACATTGCCAGGTGAGTGTGTTGTCAACTCTGCTGCCCGCAAACCAAGGCGATGGGGCCAGCGGAGCACAGAGGAGCCTGAGGAGCATTTGAGTTCTTTCAGATTCAGGGCTAGATATTAAAGTGAAATGTATTACAAAATTTTACATGTGGACTGTTTCTATAATATATTTTTCTCTTCAGCTTTAACATCTTCATATAACAGCATTATATTTTACTCACACATATCTTTAAAAAATCATTCTATAGAGTGTCCCTAGTTGTAACAGAAACTGTCGATGCAGGTTTATTTGGAGAAGGAATTGTGGAGAGTTTGATTCATGCATGGGAGCATTTACTTTTGCAGCCAAAGGTAAGCAGCACAGAAACACTTAAATTTGATTTAAGAATTAATGTTTTCTTAGGAGGTGAAGATAAGAGGACTGCAAGTTTGAGGCCAGTCTAGGCAACTTAGTGAAACCTCTGTCTCAGAATTTCAAAAAGAGTTAGGGATGTAGCTCAGTGGTAGAATGCTATGCTTGCCCAACATGTGCAAGGCCCAGGGTTCAACCACATTACTGCCCCCACCCCTGCAAAAAAAGAAAGAAAAATACTTTACTAATATTTATTGAACATCTCCTAGAGTGTCTAGGAGGCAATATATTTCTGTCAAAGTACATAGTCTGTAGTTGGAAAGATATACATGCCAAAACATTTAATAACAACATAATATAGTGTATTATGTGTCTAAAGGAGATATAAAGGCAAAAAGTACTCTGAGAAGACGGCAGGCATGGCAGTGCATGCCTGTAATCGTAAATCGTAGCTCTTGGAAGGTCGAGGCAGGAGAATCTCCCGAGTCTGAGGCCAGCCTGAACTACTTAGTTCAAGGCCACTGTAAACCATATAGCAAGATTTGCCTCAAAAAAAGCCTTATGCAGGCATTCATAGGAATTCGGGTTACTGTGTGGAAGGACTGACATAGAATTCTTGAGAATGGTTTTATTTTTTATTTTTTTCCAAATCCATTTTATTTTAAGGAAAGAAAGAAAATAAAATTTCAAAACACGTCATTCGGGGGGGGGGTAACAATGGTATATCAGACATTGCGCACTGTCATGCCCAAATCATTTGAGAATGGATTTGAAAAGAAGGTAATTTCAGTTTCATAGCCCTCATTGCTTGGAACTTTGCCAAGTCATCAAAAGGGAGTATAGTGATGTAGACTTGGTATAATTTTAAGGGACTTATTGAACCTAGTCTGATAGGATAAGATTAACCCTGATATTTGCATTGAAATCCTCTGCAGTAACTCACAAATCTTAGATATATGATATATTATATATAATATGTATTATGAATGAAAGGGTTTTAGCATGTAATAAAAATTCTCTATTTACAGAAAACAATTTAAATTTAAAATAACTAGTTAAATTGTAAAAAAAAGAACATTTTTTTTTTGAGTAGGTAATGATCTTACATACTCAGAGTCATATCCAAAGGCCTTTTGTTATAGTTGTTTTCCTCTCTCCTTTGTAAAAACATAAATATGTGTATGTATATATATATATATATATATATATATACAAACACACACACATAGTAGTGAACGTACCTTTTAAGTAAAAAGATCCTTAACTTATCTCGACTTACTACTTCTCAGTTTTTTTCCTAATTTACATAGTTTGTCATTATATACACTTTTTTTCATACTTGTAATATTTTTGTTGTTATATTTTCAGATCAAAGGTGAAAGTGGTAATTGTGAGGAGTATGGGAAAGTTATACCAGCAAGTGCTGTTATATTTGGGATGGCAGTAGAGTGCGTGGAGATAAGAAGACATCATAGGTAAGTGACTAATAAATATTAAAACACAGTAATTTTAAAGAGAATATACCTCAAAGATTATTTAGTACATATTTATATTGAAGATTTATATTTTCTGACCTTGAAATTTATATTTAGTTTTAAAAGATTTCTACATGTTTTAAAACTGTGTTTTAAAGTAAAGCTCTATAATTAAAGCCTACTTTTTTATAGAAAGTGAATTTTGATACAGTTTAGCATTTAGTTATGTGATAGGTTAATGTAGAAAGATACTAAGTTCAGACTGAACTTAGGTGAAGTGGGAGTAGCAATTTGCAATGTGAAAATACATTTTAATTATTTTTTTGATAGCTTCATTACTGTTATAAATACAGTTATTATATTTTTATTGCATGTTGTAGGGAGGTAGTAATGTTTAGGTTTGTAGGCATAGCACACTGATGAGAGCAAATTGACAAAATGACTGCTTGTTAAATATCAACTGTGTAATAAGTGTATGTACAAGTTCAGTTTGTTTCAAAATATGGGAAATATATTTGCCTTTTTATTTGTAAAGTCTCTCCACGTAGATAGGTTTGGTTCATGATTTCTTTTTCTTTTTTTATTTCCTCTTTTTTGAGGCAGGGTCTCATTATGTAGTTCAGGATGTTGTTGAACTCATAGTGTAGCCCCAGCTGGCCTTGAACTTGAGCAATCCTGCCTCAGCCTCCGGAGTGCTGAAATCACAGGCATGCACCACCACACCTGACTTGGTTCTTCGTTTCTTAAAGTCAGTCCCCTACTGTTGTAAGTTTAGAATTTTAGGTTGTTTCCACTTTTCTGCTTTGAAGAGCCAGGGTAGATATCTCTGTACTCATGTCTTTTGTGGACTTCTGTGTTTATTATTTTCTTAGGATAAGTTCGTTAATAAGAGATTTCTGAGTTAAAGAGTGGTATATTTTTTAAGCTATTTAAACATTACCCACCAGAAATGAGGTGGTATCTTTTTGAGGTTTCTTGCTGTACTGTGCCTTAGATAGTTCCTTCCTATGTTTTATAGGAAAATTCCTATAATTATTTGCATAAGCAAAACAGAAATCCAGGGACTGATGTCTATCATTTTGAAGAAGGGTAACTTCGTCATTGATGCACCTTATTTTTTGTGGCTGGCTGTACAACAGAAGCACAAAGGAGCTTTTGTACATTTTGATTGAGTTGGTCTGGGTGAGGCCCTGTGTCGTCACCCCCCACCCCCCGGCAAAATTCAGTACTTTGGGTTGAGGACTGTGAAGAAAGGTGCTATAAAGATACATGTGAGTGATACTGTTTTATCTGGTGGAAACATTTGTAAATTACTATTATTATAAAAATTACCATTTGGATCCTAATGAATCTAATGCTCATTCAAATAAGCAAATAGTTAAAAATAGCCAAGAAAACTGTGAAACTTGAGTTACTAGATATAAAAATATAGAAGTAAAATTATAACTAAATTGATACAGAGAAAAATACATCAGTGTAACACAAAAAAATCTAGAAACGGACTTGAAATTATATGGATTTTGTAATATGATATAGGTGTGATATTTCAGATCAGTGGTGAAGGTAAACTGTTCAGTATATGGAGATGTTATGCATCATTTGGGGAGAAAAGTTAGATTCTTACTTTTCATTTTAGATGAAGTGAAAGAATGCATTGAATGATGAATGCTTTCCAAGGTAAAATACAGCACAGGCTCCAAAAATCCAGAAATTTCCAGAAATATGGAAGAGATTTAACCTCATTTTTAAAAAAATTAAACAGACTGGTGATAGATACAGTATTACAAAGTTAAAAGACAAAAAGTGAGATAACAATTTGTAACTTTTATAACAAAATGAGTGTACTTATATATTAAAAATTGGACTTAAAATCCCTGTACTGATAATCTTTTTCAGTTGCTTATATTAGCAAACATTAAAAATGATTGATATCCTGTTTTCTCATTTACTTGGGGAGGATTTTACACACTGCTTATATAACATTCTAGTAGCTCACATTGGCATTTTCTAACAAAAATAAAGATGTTTATTATGGTCCTCGTCATAGCAACTGCATGTCTGGGGGTCTGTACTGATAACCATGCATACGTGTGCATGATGATACATGATTAAGGTTTTTTAAAAAATATGTCACCCGTTGCAGTCTTGTACAAGCACCTACAGGAATTAGCTAATGTGTATGTGTAGTCAGTGATGAAGTGTTCATGGGAGGAAGGCAAAGCACAGTCCTCAGAGCAGTGAGTATACCCGGCACCCAAATCTTGCTTTCTAATGCCAAGGTCCTTAGAGACGTAGTTCATTCCAGGACTTGGACAGGAGAGATTCAAGATGATTCTGGAGTATCTCTGGTCACAAAGTAAGGAAGTGCTTTAAAAATAAAATATTGTGGGACATGTTTAAAAGAGACGAATATGCTTGCAGTGTCTCTGCACACAGAAAAATTTAGGCACCATGATAAATAGGGGCTAACATTTAAGGATTAAAATCCATTGAATAAGAACCCGTGAATTTTGGCTAGTTATAAATAGATTGCCTCTGAGGTGAGGTGAGACTAGGTTGGGATGTTTTCTTTTTACAGAGTGGTTGTCTTAGTCTCTTCCCTCATTGCTGAGTCAACAAAACCTGACACCTGCAATTTAAAAGAGGTTTATTTTGGCTCATAATTTCAGAGGTTTTAGTCCATAGTGGGCTCCAAGGACAGACAGCATGGTGGAGGGGTCTCTGGTGGAGGAAAACTGCTCATGTTATGGTGGCCAGAAAAAAAAAAAAGCGACAAAGACAAGAATTATACCC
>PVJX010006208.1:50402-79631 GCA_004027295.1 Dolichotis patagonum
TACCCTATTGATATAATTGCATGTATATTTGAGTGGGTAAGATGGATGACCATATTGTTGTTTTTGTCAGATCGTGGAGCAGAACTGTTAACAGTCTCACTGTTTGAATGTCTACTTTACATGCTTTAACTTTGTAATTTGAACAACTATTTCCAAGAAGTCAGTATGTAATTAGTCAAGTAATAATTTCTTAGGTTTTTTTTGTTGTACTTTTCCTTTTTTCCTTGGAATACTGTATTGTTGCTACCCTTTATTCTGTTTTATTTTGTTTTGTTTTTTCCTCTTTAAATAAAATTATTAAAAAAAAAAAGAATTATACCCTTCCAGGTTATGCCCCCAGTGCCCCCCTCCAGCCAGGCACCACCTGCTGAGGGCACACTGAGCTGCTGAGCTTGTGAAAGCGTGCATCCACTAGTGAGGCTGGGGGATGCTTTTTATCTAAACCATAACAATCAATGGTGTTGCTAAATGGTCATAAAGTGTTTTTTATGCAAATTTTTGAGGCAGACATTTTGATAGCAAGTGCATAGATCATAAATTAATGGTTTGATGAGTTTTCATGAAGTTGATAATACCTGCATAAGGAGGAATCAGGTTAAAAAAAACCCCAACAGAATATTACCACCACCACTGTAGGAAAAAAGCACCCTAGATAGAAACCCCTTCCTGTAACTAATGCCCCTCATCCCAAGACTGACCACTATTCTGATGTCCAACATGGTATGTTAGTGTCCCTTTTAACCTTTATACAAGTGAATTGTAGTTTGATGTTAGTGTGCATGCATTCCTATGCCTGGCTTTTGTCCAACTTTGTGTTTTGCTATGTGTAATTTGTTCATTCTCATTGCTGACTAATGTCCCATTGTATGAATATACCATAATTTGTGCATTTTATATTCATCTGGTTGATGGACATTGAGGTTATATCAGTTAGCTATTTGAAGCAATATTACTACAAACATCTTGCATATTCTTTTAATGATAATATGTATGCATTTCGGCTGGCTGTATTCTCAGATGTGTCAAACACTGTGAGGCTTCTGTTTGTAGAGTGAATCTGGAATAGGTGTGCTCAGCTTGAGTAGGCACCACAAACAGTCTTCCAAAGGGCTCTTACTGGACTATTCTCACCAATGCATGATACAGACTGTTGACTGTTTTATTTGTTGAGAATGGGTAGTATGCTTCCTGCAGGTTGTATGTTATGCATTGTGAGTTTTATAGCGTTACCCAGATGATTATTGAAGCCAAGCAACTTTTTGTATGGTCACTGGCTATTTTGTGATGTGCTTGTCTTTTGTCCATTTTTGTTTGTCTTTTATTAGTTTGTAGGAAATAAAAAAATAATGTATTTTGGATATGAACTCTTTGTTGAATGTGTTACAAATATTTTCACTTGTACAGTGGCCTTATGTGAGTGGTTCTTAATTTTAATGTAGGTCTCTTACTTGTTTTCCTTTATTCTTAGTATGTGTATGCATGTGTGCGTATAATTCAAGAAACATTTGCCCATGACATCTTATTTCATTTTTATGTTTATGTTCCTCTGCACTCAGTATTAGATAGTGTTACTTGATTCTTAAAAAACTCATCATCTTATTTTCTCTCTCACCAGAGTGGGTAGTAAGGACATTGCTGGCATCCATTTACCAACAAATGTAAAATTTCAGAGTCCTACCTATTATTCAATAGATACCGAAGAAGCAGTAGAACCTTATACAACTGAAAAGATGAGTCGAGTTCCTGGAGGGTATTTGGCTCTGACAGAATGCTTTGAAATTATGAAAGTAGATTTCAACAATCTTCAGGTAAAAAAAAGTTTGATTACTGTTTTCAAGCTTTATATTTCACAAATTGCTTAAAATAATCCACTGGATTATCTTGTGAGTTTGCATGAGATTCTACTTAAGAGTATGTAAAAAAAAAATTATTAAAGGGAATTAGAATTCATTCCTAAAAGTATTCACTTACTTTAAGTAGAAAGGAAAATTCCCTAAGATTTGTTGAGAATGGGTAGTGTGCCAGGTGCTTTAAACATGTCTTAAGCTGAAGAAACTATTGCTCCTATCAAATAATTTTGGCCAAATTTTTCAGCATGTAAATGCAGAGGTAAACATTCAGACTTTTTTTTGGTCTTTTTGAGATGGGGTCTCACTGTACAGTTCAGGCTGGTCTTGAATTCACTTTGTAGCCCAGACTGGCCTTAAACTTGCAGTGATCCTCCTGCCTTAGCCTCCCAAGCACTAGGATTACAGGACTGTACTAGATTCCTTTTCTGAAGGTCTTTAAAGTTAGATGTTAAAGTTCACACGTGTATTAGATGAATCTGCTTTGGGGCAGAAAACTGTGAAGGTCATTTTAGTTAAAGTTTTTAAACTTAAGTAGACATTTTCTCCCGCTAGTTATTATGAGGTTATTGAGAGGATCTGAAACTGATTTAATAATCTGACGTTGCTTGCTTGAGCTGAGCAGTTGTCCTGAGCTTAAAGACCTTTCCTTACCTGACATATAACATTCTAGTAGGAATGCAGTTATTAATTACCACAAAGCTGTCCTTTTATTATTTCAAGCATTTTTATGTTAATTTTTCATTGTCCCTATCTTATTAAGGTTTTAATTTTAAAAATAATGTCTGCCTATTTTATGCTTTCCCATAAGATGGAAGACTAGAAATGAAAAGACCCAGTTACTTTTTTTTTGTTAGTCGTGGTCCTTCTTTCTCCAGGCCACTAGTTTGTAGGGCTTTTTTGTTTGCAGACTACAAATACACATTTAAAAAAGAATAGTCTTACTCCCCTGCCACTTGCCTTCGTGTCTGACAATATGTCATGGACTTCTTGCTGCATCAGTAGTGGGTATTCGTCTCACTCTGTTGACTAAATGGGTGCTGTTCCGACTCACCAGGCCAGAGCCCCCCATCCGGGTGGTCGGTACGCCAGCCTGTGTATCCCTGTGGGTGCTGCACAGGACTGGGAGCTTCAGACGTGGACAGTGGGATGATATTGAGGCATGTGTTTACACAATCGGTAAAATCCTCTTTCCTTTTCTATTTTTTCCTTAGGAATTAAAAAGTCTTGCAACTAAAAACCCTGACAAGCTTGGTATTCGCGTTATTGAAGAGGGTGTACTAGATGCCATTGTAGTTTGGTTTGTGCTCCAGCTTGATGAAGAGCACAGTTTGTCCACAAGTCCTAATGAGGAGACATGTTGGGAACAGGCTGTTTACCCTGTGCAAGATCTTATGGGTATGTCTTGGTTTTGTTTTGTTTTGTTTTGTTTTTGGTGGTACCTGGAATCGAAGTCAGGACCTTGTGCTTGCTCGGCAGGCGCTGCGCCACTGACCATATCCCCAGCCTTGTATGGTTTTTTTTGTTGTTGTTTCTTTTTAAACTTGTTGCTTTAATTTGCTAAGCATTTGAAACAGAGGCTCAAAATTTTGTTTACTTTGGGTATGATGTTTTCACTTACGATAGATTGGTTCAGTCTTTCAGAATTTTATATTTTGTTTTCAAAAGAATTCTTTAATATATGTAATAAAGATTAAAACACAACTGTGTTGCATACCCTTCAAAAATACTTACTTTTAATTTGTTTTTGGCTTTAAATGGTTTTTTAGTTATCAGTGGATGAAAGAAATGCTGGTCTGGTGATATCTGTGTAGCCCCAGGTAATAAAAATGTACACACTAAAGTAAGTACAAAGCTTTGCAATTTCAGAGGAATTCTACATTAAAGATATTTTTGTATGGAAATTTTTAAAAAAGCTATTTGGTAAGATTTAGTACATTCACAGCTGTTTATCTAGAAAGGGTTTGCCCTTCTTAAACAGAAGGTAATATATTTTCTGTTTAGTCTCTTGCAAGGTCATTAAGTCATAGAATCGGTATAGTATTATAACTACTGTGACTTTTTGGAGTCTGGTAGATTTGCATTCTGATCTTGGCTATGCCACTTACTCCCTGCTGGCCAGGGAGTTCATTTCCTAGAGTTTTGTGTATCATATGTAAAACTGGATGTGTTGTGGGAATCTTCAGAGATATACGTGTAAAATGGCTAGCCATAATGATTGGTACTCCGTAAGTGACATTTTAAAATCTGTATTTATACTAACTCTTACAGCAACTTAAATGTCCTTTTTTTTTTAATCCTGAGAGGAAGGACATTTTATTTTACTTTATTTTATTTTATTTTATTTTATTTTATTTTATTTTATTTTATTTTATTTTATTTTATTTTATTTTATTTTATTTTTATTTTTATTTTTATTTTTATTTTATTTTATTTTATTTTATTTTATTTTATTTTATTTTATTTTATTTTATTTTATTTTATTTTATTTTATAAAATCGAACTCATGACCTCGTGCTTGCCAGGCAGGACATTTTAAAACTTGTATTTTTAAATGGCTCTAAAATGGATGAGAATTACAATTATACATTTACACTCTAAAGTTTTACCACGTATGAAAGCTCATAGAAAGGAGAATGATACAGTCCATTTTAGGTTTTAATCTGTCCTTATATTTTGAAATTTCTAAACATGTGAGTAACCTAATGGTTAAGAAATATAACATCATTCTGTTGATTGCTGTCTTGTTCTTTACAAAATTTCTCTTAAAGAATGCTTCTGTAAGGTAAAGTGGAGCACGTTACTGATTTCTGAATTTTATCTATTTTCTTCTTTGTTAGCTTAAACACAAAGCATAATAGAGTATCCCCTGCAGTACTTCTACTCCCTGCCCCTCGATTCTCCCTCCCTGATTTGGTGACATCAGACATTTGATCATACTTATTGATTGCAGTAAAAAAACAAAACACAAAATCCATAGTACTGTTAGTCTTAAGTAGAGACTAATAGTAGAGCTCTTGAATATTTCCATTATGCTAAAACTTAAGGGAATGTTAGTTTTTACCTAAGTAAAGCTGGTGTTGAAATTGTCCCTGTGTGCATATATTAAACTAACACATGTAATCTTTCTCGTAGGGATTTAAAGATTACAGAATTAGATGAGATGGAAGTTTTTGTGCGATCCTCAGGTTTATTACACTATATTAATCAATTACTTTTTTTCCTTACTGATGAAGATTATAGGGTAAAGCCTGGGGACCATGTGACAATGGAAGTATCTTGTCAAGATTGTTACCTAAGAATCCAGAGTATCAGTGTTTTGGATTTGGACCATAAAATGGAAGTTTCAAAAAGTTGTGCTAAGGATAAAGACTTACTATCTTTAGGAAATGAGGCTGAACTCTGTAGTGCCCTGGCTAACCTTCAGACCAGTAAATCAGATGGTGTAGAGCACACATGTGTGTTGGAATCCACAGAAATTGCATTACTTAACAACATCTCATATCACGAAAGCTTTAAAATGGCAATGAGAAAAGTGTTGTCTTCATTGACCCCAGAGAAATTGTGTCAGATCACGGCTACTCACTGTGAGGATAATGAAATGAGCTCTGAAACTGGACACAATAATACTAGACAGAGAACCCCTGAACCTTTCTATGTGTTGGATGTGTCTGAAGGTTTCTCTATTCTGCCTGTAATTGCTGGCACACTTGGGCAGGTGAAGCCTTACAGTTCTGTGGAGAAAGACCAACACCGGGTTGCTCTGGACCTCATCGCTGAAGCCAGTCACTTTCCTAAAGATACACTTGAGTTTTGGCTGAGACATGTGGAGGATGAATCTGCTGTCTTGCAAAGGCCGAAGTCAGACAAATTGTGGAGCATAATTATATTGGATGTCGTTGAGCCTTCTGGGCTCATTCAGCAGGAAATAATGGAAAAAGCTGCAATATCCAGGTAAATGACAAAATATACATTTTGGACTCTTTGAGTTCAAATGTGAAATTCCTTTAGCTCTTCAATAGTATAACCATAAAAATCAGTCAAGATTCTTGTATAATCCTCAAGCATTGCTTTTCAGGAATTGTGACTTTTTCTTTTGTGCATATGTTATTACTGAACTTTTTGTCCCTGCAGGGATCTGCACTGTAGGTGTGAAGAAGTTAGCCTGCTTTTGAGTTGGGATATCCTGTATAGAATAGGAAATTAGGTTTAGATTTATAAAAACAGATATGGCAATATTTCTGGATAAGAAAAGAAAAAAAATCAAACTTCATCTCTATGATGTAAGAAATATAGCTCACATTTGATGGCATATTATATCAGAATGGTTCCTAGGAATAAACGTAGTCCTCTTGAATTTTAAAATCCCACTCCCCTCGCCCCAAATCTCTCCCTAAAGGTATTTGGTATAGGTTGCTTGTTGTAAACTTTGATTTCAGTATTTAATATTGAAATCAAATGTAGCTAAGTTTCAAATCAAAATTCTTTAGCTATGCTGCTCAGATCGACAAAGAAGGCAATATATGTGTATATATAAATATATATTAAAAATAAATACATGTATATATGGGGGGAACATGCTTTTTCCAGATGTTTTCTTTGTGTAAGGAATTCACAGAGCTGAAATGTTTTTAGAAGCATTTAATCTAGTATTATCATTTTACAAAGATATTACATAACTTAGAAAATTCTACTTCAGGAATTCAGTGACATATCTGAGACTAGATCTAAGCAATTTTAACTCCTTTATCAAACATATCTGTTTGTAGTTTTATGTATGTATACATAAATAAATATACTCATCATGTTAGTGGAATGGCTGACAGAAGAACTTGAAGCCACAAACTGAGAAGAAAGGTTATGTTCTTTGATAGACTGATTCTTCAGACATATCAGAGAATACTCTTTGCCAAGCTAATGTCTCATTCATTTACTAGGTGTAACTGAAAAATATGGTGAATGCTTAACAATTTTTTATTATAGTAACACACATAGCCATTAACCCCTCTCAAAACATTCCCCCTCACGTCACACTTACTGTTCTTGCTCCTTTTTGAAGCAGTTCCAAAGGTTCTCTTTCATGACTCTTTAGTTGCACTGTTGTGACTGCCTCATGCTTTGAATTGATTCAAAATGTTTACGTCCTTCACTGTCATTTTGGCTTTTGGAAGAGCCACAAGTTGCAGTGCCAGTCTGGTGAATATGGTGACTGAAGCACACAGTAATGTTCTCTTAAGCCTTTCTGTTGGACAATACTGAGCAGCATCATTCACCATGTTCCTGATTGGACCTTCTAAAGACAAAAGAGAACTTCTAGAACTACTTCAGAAAGTGGCAAGGATGATAGGGTAAGTGTGTTCAAACTGAAGAGTATCTTGAGGAGGAGGTGGAGTAATGGCTATATATAGACAGTCTGCCAAAAAATGTGTACATTAGGAAAAGAAAAACTTGCATAAATATTGTAATACTAAATTTATTGAGAAATCTTGAGATTAATGTAAGTTACCTTTGGCCGCTACCATTACAAGAGGTGCGCAAAAATGGTGACTGTTAGTTTCCAGACATTAGTGCGGAGAACTGCTGAAGTGTGCGTACGGTTTTTGGCAGACTGTGTGTGCGCATGTGTATGTGTGTGATAGTGAGGCTTGAAGTCAGGGCCTTGGCACTGAGCTACACCCCGGCCCTTTCTTATTTCTACACAAGGCCTTTATAAGTTGCCAGGTTGCTGAGGCTGGGCTTGAATTAGTGATCCTTCTGCCTCAGCCTTCAGAATGCTGGGATTATATACAGGTTTCATCATGCTCATCTGACTTAATTTTAAGCTTAAAAGTTGCAAGAGTTTTCATACTTTCTTGTAGATTTACCAGTGATTTTTTTTTTTTTTTTTTTTTTTTTTTGGTACCAGGGATCGAACTCACAACCTTGCGCTTGCCAGGCAGGCACTTAAGCCACTGAGCTAAATCCCCAGCCCCCATTTGTATTTTTTTATTTGCTTTATCACTTTCATTTCCCCAATACATATTCTATTATTATTTTAGTTTTGTGAATAGATTGTAGTACTACTTTAGGGTATTTTTTAAGAACAAAAATTTGCATACAGAACTGTAGTAAATGATCAGAATCAGGCAATTAACATTGATAGGATTTAGTTCACAACACATATGTAGATTTTCTTAGTTTATCATCCTGTGCTGTACTTTACAAATCTTTTTTCCTCTCATTCTAGACTCAAAGGCAGGGTCATGTTGCCTTCAGGCATCTGATTTCTCTAGTTAGTTAATGTAGAGCAGTTCTTCACCCATTGTCTTTTCCCTCTTCTCTCTTACCTCTTTTCTCTTTCCTCTTTCCACACCAGAGCTAGAAATTGGAGGCACCATTAAGCTTCTTCCTTATTTAAAAATATATAAAGTTTAGAATTTAACTAGTATTTTAGATTACTAAGGAATACTTTACTTGGGTTTCTGGCAGTATATTAATCAAGTTTAATTTCATTTATTCTGTAATTCTGCTTTCAGTATTACCAGAGTACATCAAAATTGCACATTTTACTCTGTTTTCAATATCAGGATTTTAGCTAAAATCCTTAATTTCTCACAGAATCCTATGTTCAGTGGCATTTAGTAATTTCCTAAAGTTTGGAGTGAATATCTGAAAATAAGAGGCCTGAATAACAAACATGTTTACTTGTGTCTTACGGTAGCAGTTTCTTTGCACTGAGTTTTCTTGCACACCGGGACTAGTGCTTGGCCAGATAAGAGTGCATAACAGTTACAAACATAGGGCTTCTATGCTATGAGTTGTACTCATTATTTTAAGGAATAAGTTGTAAATGAAGACATTTCCACATTGATGACATAGAATTTCTCTGATATGTGATTTCTCCCTTTGGCTTAAGTTCTTCTGTGGTCAGTCCAGTGTCTAAAGTTTGCTGTTATAGATGAAATAATATGAATTCTCTTCACTTTGAATTAACTTAGGTTGAACGAAGCAGCGATGAGCACTGAAGGTTCTGCCATACTGATCACAGAGACAGTGTGTTCAGTGGTGTGTGTTTAGAGCATGAACCTGTGGCTAGTGAATCTCATGTGTTATTACCTTTGCAGCATTAATCTCTCATGCTGAGATTAAAACTTGCTAAAGGCTTTCCCACACAGAACATTCTTTGTGTTTTAATTTTTTTCAGGAAAGCTTACTGTTTGCAGTATAAAAGTTTTTTGTTTCTTTTGTTTATTCATAAATATTACTTTTATTGCTATTGTGAATAAAATTGTCTTTTATTTTCTTTTTCAAACTTTTTTTTTTCTCTTTTTGAGACAGAGTTTCACTGTGCAGTTCAGGATAGCCTTGGACTCAGTTTGTAGCTCAGGCTGGCCTGAAACTCACAGTGATTGTCCTGCCTTAGCCTCCTGAGTGCTGGGATTAAGGTGATTAACCCCTGGTTTTCAGGCTTTTTTATTTCTTTTTATAATTTACACAGTATGATTTTTGTGAGTTGACTTGATACTGTGCAATTTTACTGAATTTGTTCAGTTTTTAAACTATAAACTAAACTAAACTAAACTAAACTAAACTAAACTAAACTGTTTCAGCCAAGATACTTCCCCACGTGCCTTCTCAGATGTCTCTAGAGTAACAGTAGCAAAACAAATTTCTTTCCTTCACCCTAAGTTAGCACGTTCTCCTTTACTGGTACTTAAGAATATGTAGACTTACCTTTGATCATAGAGCCAGAAGTATGCATACTGTCACCTACATCTTGTGTTACTGTCTTCAGCTTCTTACAGTAGGGAGGCCTCATGAAGGATCAAAGGGGATGGTGCTGGTGTTGGATAATATCTGAGATAGGAATAATAGGAATCTGCCTGTCTGGACTATAATAATATGACAAGGAAAAATGGGTCATTTGTGAGCTTAAGTGCTTGTAGTTCTCGTTTGCAGTCATTTTTAGTTTATTCTTTGGCTCTCCTCACTCATACAAGATTTTAAAATGCAGGGCTTGAAAGCCTAGGAAACTTTAAAAAAAATACTTAAATTTGTGTGTGTGTTGGATGACAGGGCAGTGACAGAATTTTTGTCATTTAGACTTTTAAATTGGAACACACTCTGACACCAGATGTGCAGTACACCAAGCAGTTGGTTTTAATTCTAACACGTCTACCTGCCTTTAGTGTCAGACCCTACAGATTGAGGACTCAGATGTATGAGCCTCCCTCCAACTTCTGATGCCAGACACAAGTGGTAGTTTGTCACTTATACTTCTGGTTGACTTGGTATCTATAAATTGGGGGTTCCCCTCAATTTATAAACTCCTTGGGATTTAATTTGCTAGAACAACTCAGGGAATTCAGGAAAATACTTATTACCCTATTATAAAGGCTATGACAAAGGGTACAGATGAAGAGTCAGGTGAAGATGTACATAAGGCAAGACATGGAGAGAGGGTCAGAGCTTCCCTGTCCTCTTTGGGTACACCGTCCTCAAGGAACCCCCACATGTTCAGCCACACAGAACCTTTCTGAGCTCTGTGCTGGGTTTTTATGGGGCTTCAGTTCTAGGCATGATACATTACATCAGTGACTTTGGTGATTGATTCTTTGCCTTTCATGCTTCTCTGTGGAAGTGGTGGGGAGGGAAAAATCCTAACTTGTTAATCTAAAGTTGGGTCTTTTGGGCAGCCAGCCCTCATCCTGAAGCTAGCTGGAAGTCGCTAGCTCTTAAGTCATCTCAGCATATAAAGGGTGGTTTTATTGTCTGAGAGACAGAATTTTAGGACTTCTGTGCCAGAAACAGGATGAAGAACAGATATACCAGATGTGGTCCACAAGCATAGAAAATGTTTAAATTAAAAATAATTTATCAGTGAAAGATACATTGTGGTGAGTTCCCCTAGAAAATACTCCCCCTCATTTCAAACCTTGTATACCATCATTCTCACCACCTTCTGATGCAGTTCTGGAAGTCCTCCTGTGTGTGTCTGTAGCTATGCTGTCTGACTCAGAATGTTTATCTTTTGTGATCATTCTGACTTTTGAGAAAGAGCCAGAAACTGTGCAGGGCCAGTTCTAGTTCCAGTGAAGCAGATGGATGAGGCCACACCGTAACGATTTTACCCGCCTACCCTTCTGTTGGATGGTACTTGGCAGCAGCATTCACCATATTTTTGATCACGCTTCCTAAGGATATGAAAAAAGACTTGTGAAGCTTCTTCAGAAAGTGGCAAGAATGATGGGAATGTGTTTGAAGTGAGGGAGAATACTTTGAAGGGATTAAGGGCAATTTTTTTTTTTACTGTAATTTAAAAAAAAATTAGTATTTTGATGACTCTTATTATATATGTTCTTGTAGATCATAATATCATTTTCCCTGTATGTTTTTTATTTGGGTATTCCTGAGTTGCCTTTTTAAAATTTTTTTTGGTAGTACTGGGAATTAAACTTGGCACCTTGTGCATGCTAGGCAAGCACTCTACCAGTGAGCTATATCCCCAGCCTGAGTTGTCTTGTATCAGTGAAGCTTAAATGCTTTTCTCAGTTGTGAGCTGTGTTAATCAGTTTTCTGTCACTGACAAGATACCTGAGAAAAGCAATGTATAGGAGGAAAGATTGATTTTTGCCTCATGGTTTCACAGGTTTCAGTCCATGGTAGGCCCACTCCACTACTTTTAAGCCTGTGGCAAGGAGGAAACATGGCAGAAGGGCATGGTGAGGAAAGCTGCTGATCTTGTGGCAACCAGGAAGCAGAAAAAGTGAGAGAGCAGAGAAGGGGATGGGGACAAGATACAGTGCCCAAGGGAATGCCCCCATGACTTACCTCTGTTCAGTGGGGCCTCACCTCCCAATAATGCCAGTAAATATCCACTGATGAAGTTAGGGCACTCGTGACTCAACCACCTACCTTTGAATATTACTGCCCTGCGAATGAGACCAACATATAAGCCTTTTGGGGAACATTTAGAGTTTAAACTAAGCATGAGTCGCTAGCAAATTATTGAACCTAACGAAGAAGTCGTGGGAACACTCCATTTATAGGTTGTTGGCCAGAAGTCCTGGAAATCCAGGATTTAGGATAGGCATCTCTGATAGGAGGCCTCTGTGTAGGACTGAGGCCTTCACTTGGGTATTTTGATGCTAATTCCAGGTGGTGTTAAAACTAATTTCAATTCTGGGACACCCAGTTGGTGCTGGAGTATTAATTGGTGCCCACTACTGGAGAAAAACGACACACTCTTGGTGACAGAAGTGTTGCAAGCCTGACCCTCAGACTGCCTAAATGACTTGCATGGTTTTTCTTTCCCTTTCATTCGCCCATAGATTTCATGGCTAGAAGGTTGGTTGGTATGAACCTGTGTGCGTTTTCAGCTTACCAGTTTCATAATCCTCTTGTGGCTATTGGGGCAGGGGAGGGATGTTAGTCAAGAACATAAAGCTCTGTGGCTTGGAAAATTTCAAAATTCTAAATGTAAGACAAATAGCAAGAATAGTAACTGTGAATACAGTATTACTAAATTGCTGAGCCATTTGATGGTTTTTGGCATTGTAAACTCCACTCTATCTAAACTTATGCTCAAGACAGTTTATTTTTATTTTGGTATTGGGAGTCAATCTCAGGGCCTCATAATTGCCAGGCAGGTGCTGTACCCCTGAGCTGTATCCCTGGCCCATACTCAGGAAATTTAACAATGATAAAATACTGTTTCTCCCTTTCTTCTCCCTTCCTTCATCTCCCCTTACCCCCTTGTCTCCACTTTTTCCTCTCCCTTGCATCTCTTCTCCCATCTCTCTTCCCTTTTCTCTTCCTCTTCCCAATATTCTCTCCCTTGCCTAAGCAGGGATTGAAGTCATGGTTTCGCACGTGCTAGGAAAATGCTCCACCACTAAGCTACATCCCAAGCCCTAAACATTATTAATATGTAATCCTTATTTAAAATCTCTCCTGCCATTCCAGTTATATTTTTATGGCCTTTCCCCTATTCACTTCTTAGGAAGTGTTCTGCATTGTTGCCATGTCTCGTATTATAATTTAGTTGTCATTATTACTTTTAAGTATTTTTAAGTGGCTAAGAAATTGATACAGTAATTAGTTTAGTAAAAGCATGGAGAGTTAATGAAATTAATTCAAGAGCAGAAGTACCAAGGTAGTTTTGAGAAATGTTTTCTAGTTTGTTGAGATTTTAATGCTCTATTTAGAGAAACCACATAGCACAGCATTTTAGAAATTTGTATAGATTATTTTTTAGATATGCAGAATGGTCTAATGTTCTGTCTTGTAGAACTGGGCCTTTGCATTAAACCGCACCCCCTCCACTGTTTCCCCTTTTCTAGAAATTTAAGATAGGTTGTCACTAAGTCACAGTATTGTCCAGGTTGGGTTTGACCTTGTGATCCTTCTGGCGTAGCCTTCTGGAGTGCTGGGATCACAGACCTGTGCATTATGCCCAGCTTAGTCCTATATTGTTATAAATAGATCCACATAAATATTTGACTTGGGCATAAAACCTTAGAAAGAAAGCAAGTCCAACTGTGCGTAGTGCCCTGTCCTAGAGGTTCAAGTAAAAACCAGCCTGGAATATGATTTGATGTTTGATTGTAAACGTGGCATACAAAAATAGTTACTTGGATTAAAGAACTTGGTATGCCTTGACTTAAGCTTCATTTGATGACAGTAGGAGATTCACCCAACTCTCCCACAACTTCCACCTGGCAGGAGTGAGAACAGGCCTACATGATGGATTGGACCTGCCTAAGCTTCTTAAGGGAACGGATTCTCCCATGGCACAGCCTCCAGGTCTCAGCAAAAGAACACTGGTTACAAGTCACCACACTCCAGGAATCTCTCAAGTGGTGTATCTTCCCATCAGGCATTTACTATTTGTTCATCATTTTCTAATCTGTAGATGCAGTCTGCGTAGGAAAAGGCTTTTTAACGTTCCATAGGTAGTGTTGCTGATTAGTGTGCCATCTTTGTGAGATTTCCAGGACGATGACGGTGAACCCGAGGAGAAAGTGTTTTACTACATTTGCTTTGATTTTTTTTCCTTGAACAATTTTGAAAAAGTTCCAGATATCCTGTCCCTTTATCCTTGATACTTTGTGTGTTTATTTCCTAAGAATAAGACAGGTTGTACTCATTTATGTAACCACTGAGCCATTATCACAATCAGAAAAGCTGCATGGATGCAGTATTTCAGTTTGTCACAGTGTCTTCCATAGCTTTTTTGCTCCTGGTCCCAGATCAAACCCAAGATCGTATATTGCATTTAGTTTTCATGTCTCTAGTTTCTTTTATTGACAGTGCTTCAGTTTTTCATTATATGAACTGTTTTGAAGAGTGTAGGGCTTTTATTCTATAGGATGTTCTTCATGTTTTCTTAGAAGGTCCACATTACTGAGTACCACACAAGTTTCATCACCATTTGAAGTCACATAGTGTTGCTTTACACCATTATTGTTAATGCTAGTTAGAGCTCTTGTTTTAAGTTTTCCACACTTCACTGGAGTTTTCATAATAAGTTACTATGATCTCCTTTATCATTTATTGTCATTTGTGGGGTGCTATGTTTTAAGACTATGTAAATATCCTTTTCCTAATCAAACTTCCACCTGCAGTAGGTTGAGTATCTTTATCTGAAATACTTGGGACCAGAAGTATTTAGATGCTTTTTAAAATTTTGGAATATTCACATTTATAAGAGGTACGTTGGGGATTGTACCAATTCTGCACATGAAATTCATTCATGTTTTATATACACCTTATACACAATATGAAGGTAATTGTACACAATATTTTCAGTGTGCCTGCAATTTTGAGTACAACCTGTTCATGAGGTCAGGTGTAGAATTTTCTAAATATAGCCTTCTGTTAACACTCAAAAAGTCTTGGAGCATTTCAGACTTTGGATTTCTGGATGGGGACAGTTGTAGTTTTTGTTATCCATTAATGGCTCTTGGCTGCCTTGAGGAATGTAGTCCCATCTAGCTGACTGGTTATTTTACTCTCACAGATAGCAGTTCCTTTTTCTTTTTGACTTGTTGAAAAATTTCAGTAGTCTACATTCTGAACTACCAACCAAGAATCATACAAATTCCATTAGACTGCTCCTTAATTCATGATTCTCCTTAATTCATGATTCTTTAAAAAATATGTAATCTCTTTAGGTGGGAGTGTGTTGTGGGGGTTTAACTTTAGGGTCTCTGCACTGAGCTACATCCCTGGCCTTTATTTTTTGAGACAGGTTCTTGCTGGACTTGACCTTGTTCATGATCCTCCTGTCTCAGCCACCTAGAGTGTAGAGATTATAGGTCTGTGCTATCATGTCTGGCAAAAAAGTATTTATCCTCCTTTAGGTGTTTACTGCAGCCTGGAGGGAAGATCTTTCCTCAGTATGTGCTGATGTTTGGGATGCTTGTGGAATCACAGACACTGGTGGAGGAGAATGCTGTTCAAGGAACAGAACGTACTCTTGGGTTGAATATCGCACCTTTTATCAACCAGTTTCAGGTAAGTCTTAAAAAGAGAAGTTCTATCTGGATGTTATTATCTACCATATTTCTCTTTTTAGTTTTAATTACACTGTGTAGCTGGATTAGAATGGCGGTTAGTTTCTTACAGCAAAAGAACTTATGGGTAAAAATCAACCTAAGGGTCACGTTCAGTTTGTAGATATTCTTGTGAGTCACTTACAGATGTGAAGTAGGGCACTAGGTTTTTGTCTTTTGAAAAAGGTTTCTCCTTGATTAAAAAAGAAGCATCCAGATTTGTGTTCTATCTTGAACTTTACTTTGAGACTTGAGGTTGGCACCCGATAGGTGTGACAGCCAAAGTCCAGGGTCCAGCAGTGATGGTTACCTTTAAGAGCCTTCAGTGATAAAAACAGCCCACAATGGCACATGTGCTGTAGGTTCACCCCCACTGGTCTAGTCCATCCAGCTACAGGGAGCAAGAACGTAGATGCCTAGGAAAAGGGAGCTCTGGGCAGAGAGGTTAGTTTCAGTTTAGGGAACAAGGAGGCTGGATTTATAAACAAGGTGAAACTCATTTGTACTTTTTTTTTTTTTTTTTTTGGTATTGGGGATTGAACTCACAGCCTCATGCTTGCCAGGCAGGCACTTACGCCACTGAGCTAAATCCCCAGCCTCATTTGTACTTTGCTGCTGTACAGATCTGTGAGTTTAAAGTTGAAGTGGTAAAAAGCCCATGGAAGTGGTTTGGGGACGGAGACAGGGAAGCAGGCAGGATAGTACCACATAGGCTAAAGTAGAATCTTGGTAAGTAGGCTATTGAGTACAGAGTTAAAAAAGTGATATCTAAAACTTACCTAAGGCCTATTGGCAGTAAGATCTTGAATGTGTAAGATCTTTTCAACAGTATCTACTCAAATACAAATCATTTGTGGAACTACTTTTTAAAGGGCTAAGGTTTTAGAGTTAATCTTAGTGTTTTCAGGGGCTCAGTAAAGAAAATACACTTACCAGATTTAAATTATTTATTTGTATGGCCCCAAAATACTGCCCATCTTTGCCATATTCTCTCTTGATCCTGACATTATTTCTTTGATTTTGCTAGCATCTATATCTTGATTCAGTGAAGCTTCCATTTCGTATCTTCCTTTTCCTGGGTGCTTATATTCTATGGTTTATGTATGTTCATACAGCTTTTCATATACTTTAAATGTCGCTTCACTGTTTGTGTTGGTCTGGAAGACCCTAATGTGGTTAAATCTATGACTTTGTGTTCTCTGTATCAGCACGCTGTAGTTGGTCCCAACTAATGTGGTCTCACTTCCATTGTTGACCACTTACTCTTCAAGAGGGGCTCTATAATCTTTCCTGGTTGGTGAATTTAAATGTAGCCAAAATTGAGAATCCCTGTCTTGTAGAAATAAACTTTTCCAAATGAGATTTATTTTGTTGAATTTGACACCTTTGTCAAACAGTATTGTTTCTTAGTTTATCGTGGTTTTTTTTTTTCTTTCCAATTTAATTTTTTTTTTGGTACTGGGGATTGAATTCATGACCTTGCACTTGCCAGGCAGGTGCTAATGCTCCTGAGCTAAATCCCCAGCCCTGTTTCTTAGTTCATAACCAAATTCTAGGTTTAAAACTTTTTGGAGCCATTTGGCTTTACTAGAACTTTATTCTGCTTTCATCCTAGAGTAAGATATACAATTGAAATCATAGCAAAGTACCAGACCTGCTTATTAAACCTTGGTTTGTTATTCTTCCTGCAGAAGCAAATAAGGAAAGCCATATGGTTTAGGTCAGTGTGGGACTATAAGTGATGCAATAGCTGTAAAAAGCATTGTTATACTGAGCCAAATACAAATTAGAAATATGATGATCCTTGATGACAAAACAATGTGTAAAAGTGAGAAATTGTACACTTTTCCTAGGTGCCTATACGTGTATTTTTGGACCTGTCCTCGTTGCCCTGTATACCTTTAAGCAAGCCAGTGGAACTCTTAAGACTAGATTTAATGACTCCGTATTTGAACACGTCCAACAGAGAAGTAAAGGTATAGACAGCATGCAAAATGATTGCACTTATTCACAATTATCTTAAACTTGGTATAACTGTGTATACCTTTAGCCACTTTCTTTGAAGATTCAAAAATTTTTTTCTGAATAATATGTAAGAATGGATTTGAGTCAATATTAGTGAATAAAGTAGGTTAATGTTTGAATTAGGTAACTAAATATTTTTAAAAATTTTTACTTAAAATTACACAGAGAAAGAAGATGTACTTATCCAAGTCTATTTTACCCTGATGAAATTTTCATAATTTCTCAATTTTCATAGGTACACATTTGTAAATCTGGCCAAGTGACTGCTATTCCGTTTTGGTACCACATGTACCTTGATGATGAGATTCGGTTGGACACGTCAAGTGAAGCCTCCCACTGGAAACAAGCTGCGGTTGTCTTAGCGAACCCCATCCGGGTTGAAGTGGGAGAGGAACTTGTGCTTAGTGTTCAGCATCACAAGAGCAGTGTCAGCATCACCATCAAACAGTGAAGAACCGCTGTCCACGAAAACATCGTTTAGGGCACCGAGTATCAACTTCGTGTGGGAAGTTTTGTAATCATCAGATGCATAAAATCTTAAATTCTTTATAATGATCAAATATTTTCAAAAGTGACATTAAGAAAGGATATTCAAAAGATTCTAAGTTAAAGAGTAGCATTATTTTTATATTATTGCTGCAAACTTGCTTTCTGGAAAAGGATACATCATTAGTTTTTCAAATTAGGAAACTTTTTCTTTATAGAGATTTTAAGCATCGACCCCATGGTCATGTGTCAGTAAGTAAAACAATAATTTAATGTTTTAGGCATCTTGACTGATAGTTGGGAAACACTTAACAGTAGGCCTCCACAAAAGACTTAGTGTTACTGTAAATTCCAACCCTACTTCTTTTAAATACTCAGAGTGTACCTAAAGATGGAGAGTTAGGAAAGAAATGCATCATTAGGAGGCATTTTCTTCCCTGATCTGTTTTGATAAATAAAAATTAGTTGACAAAATTTAAAGATTAATTCTAAACCAGTATTCTTGTTTTGATTTGGATGCACAGTAAGAAAGAAATGCCACTTTAATAAGTAGACTTTTGAAGGAGGGAAATGAGATTTTCATACCTTTTATATGCTGTTTTGTTATTCTTACTGTCAGTATTACTACACTACCCAGCTTGATTTTATTTTTGTTTTTTGTACCAGGACTTGAACTCAGGACCTAGCACATGACAGACAGGTGCTATACCACTGATCCATATTTCTGGTCCCAGCTTTCTTTTAAATAAATTTTAATTGTTTAAGATGCATAACGTGTTACAGTACGTTACAGTACACATGTAAATAAGACTGTAATAGTGAAGTTAACATCCATCATATTCATTTTTTTCTTTTATTTTTTGTGGCTAAAATAGCATTTAGCATAACTCTCACATACAGTATTTTATTACCTATTTTCCTTTGTCATAATTTTCTTGTTGCTGAGACAAATACTCAACATCCAAAGTGAAGTGAAAAGAGGAAGGTTTATTTAGCTCATAGTTTATAAATGTTTCAGTTCAGTTTGCTGGCTCCAAGGAAGGGTGGCATGGCAGAGAGGCTTTGCAGAAGAGAAACATTTCATGGCAGGCAAAGGGCAGCAATGACAATCGATGACCCTCTTTCTGTCCCTTAAATATTCAGGCTTCCCACCATTCGGATGGATAGCACTCACACCCTGATCCCAGCATCACACAGTCTGGATCAGCCACCTCTGAAAGCCCCCGTATGACTGCATGAGGCTTTGGGGGACTATTCAGATAGAAGCCGTAACATCCTTGTTTTGTACATTGATCTCTCGACTTCTTTATCTCACATATCTGCTTTGTATTTTCTGATGTATAACACTCGATTTCCTACCCATTGCCAGTAACCTCTCTCAGCCATTGTTTTGTTTTCTATCTTTGTATATTTCAATTTCCCAATGACAAGACTGCATTCTCTTTTAAAGAATGAGTATTTTATTGTATACATACACTGTAGTTTTTGAATATATTCATCCATGGATGGATGCTTAGGTTTTTCCATAACTTACCTATGTTAAATAGTGATACATGTGTATGAAGTGCAGGTACCTTTACAAGGTGATTTCATCTCCTTTGAGTGTAAGTCCATTTTTATATTTAGAAAGCTTCGTATTTTTCATAATGACCACCAGTTCCATCAACAGGAGTTCCCTTTTCTCAACACCTTTTGCAGCACTTACTGTCTTTCAGCTTTTTATAATAGCTATCCCAACAGGTGAGGGAGCTGGTATCTGCTACTAGTTTTGATTTGCATTTCCTTGGTGATTAACGATATTGAACATATTTTCATATACTTGTCCATTTTATGCCTTTTGCCATTTTTAATTTTTGTTTTTCTATTAAGTTGTATGAATTCTTTATAAATTTTATATATTAACTCCTTATAATATTCGTAGTTTGTCATGTACACGGTTTTAGCATGAGGTATAGTTTCCCTCAGTGTCTGTAAGGGATTGGTTCCAGACCTTCCCTTGCAAATGAAAATCTGTGGATTACTATTTGTGTAATTCAAATTATCTTTAGTTAAAACATCTAACATTGTGTAAGTTGTGTAAATAGTTACACTCTGCTATGCAGGGAATAATGAAAAATACGCGTTCCGTACAAGATGCCACTCCCACCCCCACACATGTGCTTGGTCTAGGGTTGACTGAATCTTTACATGGAATGATGAATGAAGCTTACTCTGGTCCCATTCATTTCTGTTCTGTGGCTAAGCTTTTGTA
This sequence comes from Dolichotis patagonum, assembly GCA_004027295.1. Classification (NCBI taxonomy): domain Eukaryota; kingdom Metazoa; phylum Chordata; class Mammalia; order Rodentia; family Caviidae; genus Dolichotis; species Dolichotis patagonum. Next base: position 70,547 of record PVJX010006208.1, read on the forward strand.
TAGGATCTTTTGCTAAGGCTGTGTTCTTATCTGGGAGTTTCAGTTTCTGGTCTTTCATTTAGGGCTTTTTTATACTGCGTTGACTTTTGTTTTTGGTGTACAGGGGTCCAGTTCCATCCTTTTTACATGTGGAAATCTGGTGTTCCAGCAGAATCTTTTTTTTTTTTTTTTTAATTACTGGTAGCAATTTCATTAAAGGTAGGAAAAGATACAGGCTCTGCAGAGTGAGTTTAGGCCAAGTCAGAGTAGGAGAAGGAGCATGCACACTCTGCAGCACTGAGGCTGGGCCAGCAGAGAACACAGTGGCCTCTCAGCATAACTGTTTTGAAAAGACTGTCTCTCCTTATGTCTTATTGGTGTCTGTGTTCAAACACTATTTGACCATACATGTTTGCTTTTTATTTCTGGACTCTTGCCACTGGTCCTTGTGTTTTTATGACATACCGCAGTGTTTTGACTACTGTGGCTTTGTAATATAATTTCAGTTTTTGAGGTGATGTCTCACTTTGTTGCCCGGGTTGGTTTTGAATGCTTGGGCTCACCTGATCTTCCCACCTCAGCCTTCCAAGGGAACTGGGTCTACACACTTGTGGACCACACACTTGGTTTATAATATAATTTTAAACAAGGAGATGTGATGCCTCCTGTTTTTGTCTTAGAATTGTTTTGAGTATGTGAACGGTAGAATTTTTTTTCTATGAAGAATGCCAATTGAGACTTAGCAGAGACTGCACTGAATTTGTATTCTTCCAATTCACAGACACAGACTGTCCTTCCCATTTGTCTTTTTTCTGTGTGTGTGTGTGTCTTCAATTTCAGCAGTTTTAGTTTTTCAGTGTTCATTAATGTTTTATAGTTTTAACTACCACCTCAATTAATTTGACTCCTAAGTAGTTTTTGATGCCACCATATGGGATGATTGTCTGTCTTTTGTTCTCTTCCAGTTAGGTTGTAATTTGTATATGAGCATACTACTGATTTTTATATCTTGCAACTTTACTGAATTCACTTATTGTGACACTTTTCTGTGGGATCTGAGTTTTTACAAATACGTATTACCCAGCTTTACTTTCTGTAGAAATGTTTATAATAGTGGACAGAATAAATTCTGTACCTTAATTACTATGAACATATATACACATATATGAAATGCATGTAGGTGTGCACAAACATATAAAGCAAAAGTTTTGAGAAACAACTCATTCTTGTTATTTGCAACATACTATGTCATTTTCTATCTTTTTTAATAATAAAATGTGAAAATGACCCTAAAGGTTGTGATTACCAATTTAGAAAATCTCATCCTAAGTAAATTTCTCTCAAATAAGAACTATAGTTCTTCTGATTATTGTTTTAATGAATAATTAAAGCAATTCAGCCAAGATTATTTACATTTCCTGCCACTTCTAATAATACTGAAAAAAAAAGTTTGGTTAGAGCTTTGTTTTATGTTTGGAATGACCAACATAAAGAGTTGCAGAAAATAAGTGATAAATCTTATTTATTGAAAGACATCCAGTATCTAGTTAAGAAATAGAGAAATGTTAGGTAAGCTTATATGGCACATGATTAAGTTCCACTAGCTCACATATCTGAATTATGCTTTCTGTCCAGAGCATTACAATCATGCAGCAGTGGGAGGAAGTTTTACGTCCATCCTCTTGGTAAAGAAATGTAGTATCAGAAGCATTTTAGTTGGATTCATTTTCTACCATCTCAGTATGCAACATTCTAATGTTAGGGGATCAAGCCTAAGTCTAGGAAATTTGAATTGATTATTTATGATATACAAAATCTAGTAGTTGTATCTGGCTTTTTACCTGTCTCTGTTTTGAAATTTTCCATCATTATGGCTTGTCCCAAGCAGTCTTCTGATCCATGGGATTCCAGGTGATGAAATAACATGGATATAGCACAGTTTGCTTCTGCACATTGTTCAGGAGTCTACAGGTTTATCTGAACACACTTTTTTCTCTTCTGTAGTGTCATTAAGTATTACATCAGGTATATTAGCTGTAGTATGTGTAGTCTGAGGAGTCACGGTGTGTCCAAACCCTTGATAGTGACCCATGGGTGAAGGTGGCATAGACGAGGCAACGGAAATTGCATCTTGTGATGATGACGATAGTAAGCTTGTATGTTCATTTTGATCTTGATCCTCTGGAAAAAATTTCTTCCTAGCATGTCCCCTGACTGTCCGTCCTTTAAAGTAATAAGAAGGTTTCCACATTAAGCAGGCTATTTTTTAACACAGTAAACTAAGCGTTGTAAATAGAAGCTCGCCATTTGCCCATTTTCCCCTAAATCTGAAGAGCCTGTACCACAGTATTGCTCTACACAGCCTTTTCATTTCTTATATAATGAATAAATGGCCCTAGTGGGAAAAATGAAATGAACAAATTATTTGGGAAGATTAAAGTGGTTGGTACTCACCAACATTCCTTACTTGTTCTGAAATATCATCTGCGATATCAGAAACGTCCCACATCGCAAGAAACGAATCAAAGCACGAGCCCTCTTCTGCTTCTTGGACATATGGTTTGTAAGAGAATGTGTAGTGATGGGCAATTGCCGCCAAAAACATCTCAATACAGATAATAAAGTCCTACAACAACAACAACAACAACAACAAAAACAAAAATAGCAGCTATCTTTGGGTTTAAATCTAGTTTGCTAAACTGTTCTTTTTCCAAGTACTTTTCAAAAGTATTTGCTTCAGTATGTGTCTTTTCTTTTTGTATTTTTCTTTTTCTCCAAATTACTTTACCTTTACAAAAAAGGAACAAATGTCAGTATTTTACACTGCCTAAATCAAGTATTTCTTTGTAGAGTACACTATTATTGTGACTCCCATATACTAAGGAAAAGAGTAGAAAGAGAAGTGGACCACGAAGAGCAAAATCCAGGTCTGATTTCTGGTTCTGGTACAAATCAGTACTTCCGGCCAGGTTCCCTAGGACACCTGTAGGGTGAGGGTAATAGTTGTAGTGCCATAGCCTGTGTGCTACTGGGTTTAGTGGAGATTTGTAAAAAATGCTTAACAAAAACTAAAGTTCTGTTGAGTTCAGACAGCGCCCTGTTTACCTGGAGTCCTGTGGCCACCTCTTCTACAGTTTGCCACTCCCATGTATGCTTCTCAGAAATAACGCCAACTTTTACCAGCAAAGCAATGACTACTGCTTGCCTGTATGTTGGGAAAAGGTAAACGCCAAATCTACATCAAGCATAAAATAAGCAGTTGTTTTAAAAATGTCATTTTAAAAAGTTAAAACCCCAGTGCAACCTGCAGACCACCACATTACCTTTATAGCCTATTCCCAAAGAAACCGTGCACCTACGTTAAATACCTGTACCCGCTTAACAGATGTGCTCTTCTAAAACCATGTCACCAGAGGAATTTCGGTGATGAATTCTCAGAACTCTGACCTTAGTGTATGTTATCTTTGTTTTGAAAGTACGCATAAGTAATTATACTGCAAGTCACTCTCATACACAGACAACGCTTGTACAGTGGGTATTTAAAATAAAGACAGATACTCAAATATTGTTCACAATTGTGTTAATTATTCAGAGTTTTTAAGAAGGAAAAACCCAATAATTTTGAAAACAGTCTTGTATAAATTATTGGAGCTACAGACAAATTCAGAAAGGGTCTAAGACAGAAAATCATGTTGAGCATTTCAAGCAAATCCAGGGATAATACCCAGCTTAATTCTTTAAAAATTTTTTTTGTATTGTATTGTATTTTTGGTGGTACTAGGGATTGAACCTAGAACCTCCATGCCTAGGTTGCTTTTTACTAAGTTGTCCAGGCTGGCAACTTACTAAACTTGCAACCCTCCTGCCTCAGCCTCCTGAGTAGCTGGGATTGTGTGTGTCACTACACCCAGCCTCACATTGATTTCAACAGTAAATAATGAGATGGACAAGCTTTCAGAAACTTGTAAGAACATTCACTTTAATGCTCCTTTAAAAGTAAAAAACTAGGAAAAATTTAAGTTACATCTATACAACAGAATACTAAGCAAAAACGATACCAAAACTTTCTCTTCACTGAAAAAAGGACTGTAGCATGCCTAGGGACCATGACCTGCTGGTGTGTATATATTTATAAAACAAAACAAAACAAACCACCTATTGGGATATAAGGTAGCAATCACAAACTGAAGACTTCGGCTTATTTAGGTGCAATACCCTGATTCCCAAAGTTAATTACAATGGGTCTTATTGTTTTTATGACAGAAGGATTTATTCAGACTGCTGTACTCTTCATTTGATGTAACAAAATGCTATTAATCTAAATATTTGTAAATAATGTACCTATATCTAGATTAAATTAACAAAAGGATTGTAACTATAATATACTGACTATACATTGTTCTGTAAGTTTTTATATTATAAAATCATTTCTGTGCAGTTTTACATATGACATGTATAGCAAAATGTTATTTTCTAGCAATACGAATTCATGAATATTTTTCCTTTTTTTTTTTGGTACTGTTTCTAGTTTGTTAAATTTGGTGTATCTGTTTTAGTTGCTTCTGGAATGCCCTCTAATCTGCCCTTATTACTAAGCTGAAACCATGAGCTATATAACCAGTCAAAAATTAGGTTATTTAAAAATTTACATGTGACAGTGGTCATCTAATTATTTCTTTATGGAAATCCTACAAGGGCTAAAAGGATGGTCTTGTTTCAAATAAGTAGAGACATTTTAATCCATCTTCTGCATTAACATTCCTTTAAAAATCAACAGTTTTATTGCCTTTTAGAAAAATGAGAACATTTAAGAGAAGGCAAGACTTACCAAAAAGAAACAAAAACCACCAATTTGACACAGAGAAATTTGCCAACAGGGTGGATTGTTTTCAATTCTTCCTTGAGAACTTTGTAAAATAACAGGAGGCAATACATGGCGAACTGCAAAGATAACATTTCCGCTTCTTCAACAAGAATAAAGTAGCATTAAATTTTAAACCAGACACTTGCTACAGGGTAGTGTTTCAGGCAAAGTTTTCTAGGCTTTGTTACTCTCTGTAGATTAACAACAGGCTTCTAACATTTGCTGTAGATGATGTATACAGCATGAAAATTCTCAAGAGAGACATGTAACACCTTCCCTAAAAATGCTGAGTGTTGACTTAATTGTGGTTCATAAACAGAACAATAAATAAATGAGAGACATAAGAAAAGGTTCTGGTTCAGCCAAAATCTGTAATGTCTTTTAAATACAAATGAAAACTTTTTTTTTAAGGGCTTAACAAAACAAAGAATACCTGCCTGGGCAAAGAATTACTGGTCACGAAGATGAACATGTAGAAAAGCTTAGGACAGCTGGTCATTTTTATTACAGTGCTCTACCACCATGCACTGCTTCTGAATTATTCTGCTGAAAACACTAGCCAAAGATTTTAAATGAAACGCATGTACTTTAAATCCACAGGATCAAACAGTTACCAGACCATTTCAGTTTCTAGACTCATGCCAACACTAATTTCATTCCAACTATGTAATATCAGAGAATTTTACTATCCCATTTTTATTTAAACCTGACCAGTTATATACCAATTACCTTCTCTTTAGTGTATGCCTAGTGTATGTGTTTTTCTTTTGTTATTTAGGGAGGACTGCTTTTATTTATGACATACCCAAAAAACTATACAATGAGAATCAGAGATAGATAAACAGACACAATCAACAGGTCAGAGTAAGAGTCACCAAAAAACAAGGATGTCAATGTATCTTATTGTATAAAGGTATGTATAGTTTTTTTCAATTTCTCTGTATAAATTTCAAGATGAAAAAGGCAAGCTTTATTCCAAGTAACTATGCCTAAAAATATTTAACTATACAGACTAACTTATAATTATAATGAATATTTACTTACCAATTGTGACATATTATTTATTATAACCAAGTAAGTCCAAGCATTCGAAAAGCTAAAATTTCCTTCATCATATATACCAAGCAGCTCACAGATTCTACAAAACAGTATAAAATGGGACAACTTTATGATTCAATCATGTATTTTAAATTATAGTGACAACAATACTTAAACTCAGAAGTCAGTTTATTTGAATGACTGTATAGAAAATCAGTTGGCTTTGGTCACAGGTGATTCAACACTATGTTTCTGGAAATTTTTCATGATTACTATGCCAACTTGAAGGAAATACAAAAATAAGACCAATACATTGAAACAGATTAATCATTAACTTAAAAAAAGGTATGCCTGATTTTGAAAAGGTTGAGTGTTAAGATGTATATTTGTAAGTATAGCTCAGTTTTTCCCCTAAATCATCTTAGAGGTAAATAACAGCCAGTTCAAGTTTCATTCATTTCAGTATTAGGTTGTATGCTCATCCAGTTTCTAAGCTGCAGAGAAACAAAGTACACCTTCGTAAAGAGATGTACTAGTCTTAGTTGGCTAAATAATTACTTGCTCAAAGGAAATATATAAAGAATAGAATTTTCTTTACCCTTCCATCTTTCCTTTGTGAGCACAGAGAATGGCAGGACTAACAGATGACACACACACACTATACCAGGTTTAATTATTTGATGTTCTTCAATTTTTAGGAAATAGTTTTACCAGGTAGCTTAATGATATCCCGTGTTTACATCAAGTTCTAGAGATTTTGACAATGTTTAAAGAAAAACATGACTTTTTATATATAGTGATCCCAAGATGATCTCACTTAACTATACAGAATAAACTCGTATAGTCACCCTGAAGTTACACACTTTATGCAAAGCTGTATGAATGTTTACGTTTCAAAAAGCGCCTTTTTCAAAGTGCTTCATGGTATACTCTAGAAAGGCTATAAACCCTGCTGATTCTTTGCCTGTTAACAGTCATTTATCTTAGTAGAGTAAGGCTTTTACAGCAGGCTAGCCTGTTTTATTAACAGTTTGTTATAGATTAAAAACTGGTGGTCAACTTAACACCAGCAGAATTAAATCACCATGCTGCTGAGCACAGACGTTTCACCTGAGGAAAGTTTCTAGCATAAATAGACGTGGAGAAGGAGAAGGAAGGCGTTAATGTGTTTTGTTGCTGCGATGAGGCATTGAGGTTTCTTCTACATGTTCTGTTTGAGCGGTTAGGTTCTCCTGGAGCAGCTCTGGTCCTCACATCGAGCATTGCTTCCTGGCTCCAGAAAAGAAGACGTGTGCTGCTTGGTCTCCAGGATGAACGCGTCACACTGGCTTCCTGACATGTACTCAACTGTGCTTGTCAGAGGAGCTCGGGGCCTCCATGTCGCTGAGGATGGCTGTGGCGCTTTTCAGGACAGCCCTGGTCTTGTTCTGAGTGTGACTTCTCGCCTCCAGCATAGAACCCTCAGGCTACCAGCACAGCTCCTTCACCCTGCTGGCATAGACTTCCTAGTTTCCACCGCTGACCTTTGGGCCTTCCCAGCATGGATCCGTCAGAGACTGGCGTGAGTCCTTCTTGTGGGCTCTAGATCTCCAGCTGGACTCCTGGCAGGCATCTGTCATGGGCTCTGGGTCTTCATCTGGACTCATGGAGGACATTGCTGTGGGATTCAGGCCCTTGGCTAAATATTCTGTCTTTAGTGTTGTGGATAGATTTCCTGCATTTTCTTGTGTTAACTCTGAGTGACCATCATAAAAATAACATTATAAATTCCATGTCCTGATTCTAATTGTTCTTTGCACAACCCCTCACTACAATACAATTCATATCAGGACACAAGGATTTAGAACAATGACGGTAAAATGTGTACACTTACAAAGCAACGATGGTGGTGACGGGCCTGACAACTGTGTACTGCAGTACTCCCAGTTTGCATCTAAATAGCAACACCCTGCAGAAGAAAAAGAACTCAGCATTTCACTACTTACTTAAATAGCATCTGAACATCCTCATAGCCTCCAAATTAAAACCACTTTGATAAATGGTCCCATATTTATGTTTCACTCCTTCAATTTAGTCATCCTGAACGGGAGTGGGGGAAGGATGTGGATGGCAGCAAATCCTCTAAATACCATTTTAAAAATTATTCTGTAAGTAGAGCATCTGAAAGATCTTGCTTTTCGTAGTCTTGAGTTCCAGAACACTGCCACCCAAAACAAAAGGAACAGTGGGTCCTCGCTACATCTGGATCTGAAATGTCTTGCAAAGCCTGTATGTCAAAGGTTCAGTTCCCACCCTGTGGCACTGCTGGGAAGTGGAGGAACCTTTAGAAAGTACAGCCGAGAAGAGAGAAGTCAGTTCGTGGTGAGGGAGATGTCCTTAAAAGGAATGCTGCGACTCTCTGGCCTCTGCCATGAGGGGAAAGGCCTCTTCTGCCACATGCTCACATCATGATGTATTAGGCTGCCACCATCCAAAGCAGTGACCATGGACTGAAACCTCTGAAACTGAAAGTCAAAGTAAACCTTTCCCCCTAATAAACTGATTACCTCAGGTATTTTATCATAGTAACAAAAAGATTACTAACACAGTCCTGGGTTTTTCTGGAACAAAAACTGAGTAACAAATTTGTGCCTGCTTGTATGTGTGTGTATGTATGCGTGAATGCATATTTAGAAAATATATTTGGATTCAGTTTCAAGTTTGGTATTTAAATATTAAAAGGAGTGTCATGGTTTTGAAACTCTGAAAAGACAAACCTCCTACATAAAACAGGCTGTATTGTTGTTGGGTTCACTCAAGCGTAGGCCTCATTCAAACAAACAGGAAAGCCCCCAAATGCTACCAAAACAAGTCCTGAGAACCACAGAAAAGCCCCCTTAAAAGTTACACCACGTTGCTCTGCCGGCAAACACCGGTTCAGCGCCTTCCCCAGGAGGACGGCAGCCTTAGATGCAGGCTGCGAAGACCAGCGCGCAGGCCAGTGCGCTGCACAACCGGAGTGTCAGGTCAGCGGCCGAGTAAGCGGCTGGGTCTCCTAAACCAAGCGGCTCCTCTGTGCTAAGGCAGCGCCTTCCCTGGGTCAGCTGGACTCCCCCGTGTGGTGGAGGGGTAAGAGCTGCACCGGCTTTGCTCTTTTAGGTCTCCCTCAAGGATGCGGATGGGCTTGGTCCCCAGGGTGGTGGGGAACCTGTAAGACGTGGGGCC
>PVJX010006209.1:0-79367 GCA_004027295.1 Dolichotis patagonum
GATCTGTGTCAGGATGTACCTCAAACGCTGTGCTTAGAAACCTATATTCTTCCCTGGAGACCAATGAGAAGGCTTTAAGTAAATGACTTTAAGCAAGGGTTCTGCATTTCTAAATAATACTTCAGGTCAAAATGTGGAAAATAGGTGGTCAGAGAGTTGGAGAAGTCAATTATATGGCTATTTTTTCATAATACAGGCTGTAACAATATTAATAAGGAATTAACTCAGGGAAGGTACAGAAAAAGTGGCAGATTTGCAGTAGATGAAATTAGTGAAATTGATAGAAATTAACCATCATCTGACATGAGAATGAGGAAGACAAACACAGTTACCAAGAATCTTCTTTCTCCCTCTACATAGAAAAGCAAATTGTACATCAGAAGAACAGCAGAGAAGGCATAGGTGTAATATGAGGCAAAACTGTGTATTCAGATTTTAGACACATAAGTGTAATAAGCCTTCGTGAATAACAATTTTGTTGCGAGAATGACCTGTGGATAGGTTAATATACAAGATGGAAGAGCAGAAGAGCGGTTGGGCCTGAATGAATAAGAGTAGATGAAGAATTATACGCATACAGGTAAACAGTTGGTCCACTAGAATAGGTATGATCATCCAAAAGAAAGGAAGAGAAAAGATCTATTTATTAGACCTCAGGGGAAAACATTGTCCCAAAATATAATCAAAGAGTAAAAATCATGAAAGAGACAGAGGAAGGTACAGAAATAAAGACAGAAAGCAGGGGTGGGCTAGAAAAGGGATGAGGAAATAGGAGACAAGGAGAGAAGGAGAGCAGGAGAGGGAAGGGGAAGAGGAAAGGGGAGGAGGGAGAAAGAGAGAAAACATAGCACCTAATGAGAAATGTACTTCAAAGAAAATGAAGACAACATTCCCAGAAAATATAAGGAAAGAGAAAAATTCTTTTAGAGATATAATGACATTATTAGGTGTTACTGCAGAGCCATAAGAGAGTCCAAAAATCCCTGAACATTGCTGCAGAATAGCCCAGCAATAGAGCATGTGACCGCGAAGCCCTGGTTTTGCTCCCTAGCACTGGAAAACAAAGGAAACATTGAAACAATGAGTTTAAAATATTCTTTCAAGTAGCGTATAAAGGAGAGTCGAGAGGATGGGCAGTTAGGAGGATGAGCAAGACCAGCCACATGGTTCAGGCAGCTCATTTAAATAAAAAGGAAAAACTAAAAACAAAAGAAGTAAAACACTGTATCTTGCATCCTTTGGTGAATCAGAAGGCTTTACCTTTCTTGCAATGCCAGAAATCTCTTTTTCTTATACTGTACATCCAACCTGCTGTTTCTTATGTCCAATTTACTATGTAAAGCTGAACAACAGCAGTATCTCTCTCTTGATCTCCTCAACAAGGGATTCTTTACTTTCTTCCTCTTTTTTTAATAAACCTTATTTTACACTGACACGCTGTGGCAGCATTAGCGCTATGCGAGTCTGCTTTATTTGTAAAATGTTTGATGGCCACAAACTAAATATTTGTGCTGTAATATTTGAGTAAGAACAAAACTGACTCACTCAACCATGCCACAAGGAAGGCAGTGGCTCTTGGAAGCCATGTGTACGAAGGTCTAGAGCTATTCAAAAATTGGAAGACATCTCAATTCTAGTTTCTGGGCGATATTTTGTAGTAATGTGCCCTAAAAATTATAGTTGCTTCTGCACACTAAATCATTGCAATTTTTCCTTCCTTTTCTGTAGAAGCTACAGACCTTTGCTTGAGTTCCATCTTCTAGAAAAGTTTGATGGGTAGTGCCTAGCTAAAGAAAGAATGAATATGAGCTTACTCCTGGGCTTATTTTTTCTTAAGAATCACAGTACTGTGCTGAAATGTCATCCCATGTCTAAACAGTTGCTTTATGCAACTTGTCTATCTCATATTTCTTTTCAGCAAAGGAAAAACCTCTCAAATGGTCATTTTCAGAATCCATATTACAAAAATTTTAACAGTTGCTACTCAATTCCTCCCCCAAATTCAGTAGAAATTTGAATGCTTCACAGGAACACAATTTTTAAGATGCAAGAGATGCAAAGGATTTATATTGATCATAACTAAATAATTAGTTTTAAATGATTTATTATATTTAAATATTATTAACAGTTAATACTAGGAGTTTTGGCTTAAACATTTATTTTGCACTTGCCATATGATACAAGACAGAAAGGCAGAAAAAAATGATGGATTCTCAAGAGGAAAGGACTTCTCAAAAGGAAAATGTTTATATATCTGGAAAGGATATAGCAGAAATCATAAAAAAAATTTCTTAAGGAAAGATTTAAAGAATGTGTAATGGTAGGTGAAGAAAGACATGAACTTTAAGCTCTAAAATAGAATGTGATTTTTGTGATTTGGGATTACTTTTCAATGGTTTAGATCAAGAATAATCCCCAAAACTCTCTTGCACTTAGAAGCGGGGCTTTTGGAAGGTGATTTTATCCTGGTGATGCTATAGTTGAAAGGGTTATGTGGGGTTAGCATCTGGACCAAACAAATGGATCACCAGGGCATTGGCCAAGAAGGGTATATTTCACCACCCATCTCTTTGCTTGTCTCCCCACTCCCATAACGAGCAGCTTTGCTCTGTCACAGCCCTGTCCACCATGGCAATTCTACCCTGAAGCCACTCAACCATAACCTGTCCCCATACACCACAGCAGATCTCTTCTTTAATTTGAGAGTGTCAGGTATTGTTTCTGTGCAACGAGGAAAGTGACTAAGACACTTCTCCATTTGTCTCATTGCCAGAACATGTTCCTTAACATAGGGATAGAAGAAGCTGCAAAGAAGAGGTTGTATTTTGAGTTCTCTTTGTGTTCCCCTTGGGATTGCAGTGGTTGGAAAATATTACACTGGCATTTATTAAAGTTAGTGTGTAATTCTGTCCCTCAGAAAGTTCCTAGGTGTTCACAAAAGACTAAGAATTACGAAGACAATAAAACGCCCTTCAACAGAAGACCTGATTATTGCTGCTTAGTCTTGTATTTTCTGAAATTTTTATTAACCATAAAAAAAATCACCCAGTAGTATGTATCAATGTAATCAATATATTTATATGGTGATTATTACAATATAATGTGAGTCAACTTTGGAGCAGGCTTTGTGAAATCCTGAGGTATATTATATAGAAGTCCTAAAAGAAAGTTTTGTAAAAGGAAACCCCAAAAAACATGATAGTTTTTTCCCAGAGTCTAACTAGTAAGTGGGGTAGCAAAATATTTCTGCATAGATTGATCTATGACACTAGAAAAATAATACAGCTGTTGACCCTGTAATCACAAATCTCAAGAAGAGATAAGTGAGACCTAGGTTGATAAAGTGATGAAAGCGCTTGTTTATAGAGCAACTTAGAAGTCATTGCAAATCAGAGAAATCAAAGTCAAGAAATATTACTCCAGTGTTCAGTGTGCAAAGGTCAATAGATACACACACAGAAAAAAATCAAGTTCCCAGATTCTGAGTGATACAGAGCAGAATATCTATTAATCAGTGGTATTGAAAAAGGAATATCTTATAAATAGAAAAATTAGAAACAGAATGGAGAAAAGAGGAAGACAATAGCAGCACTCAGGTGGATCTTTTCATAAACAAAATGAAACAATAAAGCACACTGGAAATGTAAGAGAAATATTACAACACAGTCTATCATTCTGTCAGTTATACTTTCATAAGAAATGGTAAAGTCATCAGACATTTCCACTAGCAAAAAACATGGCCAGTTTTAAAAGTTACTAAAGATACTAAGATTAAAAATAGACAAAATGTTCCTCCTAAGATACTATACATCAAAGAGTCACTCTATTAATCATGAAAAAATTGATACACAAAACATGTATTATATACAGATAAATTGTTTGCAGACATTGTTTAGCAAATTAGTGGTTATTCTATCATTCATTATTTCTTGGCCAATACCATACTGTAATGTAATTAACCTTAAGATTGATATGTAAACTAAGTGGTGGCACATTTCTATAATCCTAGCACTCTGAGGCAGGAGGATCATGAATTTGAGTCCAGTTTGGGCAACTTTGTGATTTAGTAAGACCCTGACTCAAAATAAAAATTAAAAAAAAGTTATGATGGAGAATCTAGCTTAGTGCAAAGGTCATAGGTTCAATCCTTAGTATACACCCAAAGAAGAAAAATTAAATGAATATATTTGAACTTGAGTGAAACCAACATGGTGATCCTGGTACCTGGGTATAAAGTAATTTTGTGTCTAAAAGATGACACTCTACCAGTTAACTGCCCCACATTTCTAACAGCCAAATACTTGTTTCATGCTCACCTTCAAAGAGATGATTGTGTTAATCTATCTTTAGTGAAAGATTGATATGAAAGTATTTGCAGGCTTCTTTCCTTGTGTTGAGTTTTGGGTTCATATCTGTGGAATGTGGTAGGTATAATCTAGCTACAATATTTAACATCTAGACTTTCATCCTAACTATTAGTCCTATGCTGTAATTGTCCTCCATCAGAGTTGTCTCTGCATAGAGAAAAGTTATACTTTCTAGGAAATATTATCTTGATCTTCTGTTTTTCTTTGACTTTTTCTCCAGTTACACCTGTTATGAAATAGAGAAGAAAGTGTGATGTTTGCATTTTTTAAAGTTCAATCTGGCTAAATGTATCTAAAATATTCATAAAATTAAGCTTTTTCAGGCTAAAAACCATGGTTTCCTAAATTGTTTATGAGAATGTCTATAAGCTGCCAGAGATATTTTGAGCACAAGGTGCAGTAGAATTTTAAATAACTTCCTCTCACTCCTCATCAGTATCTATATGATTTCTAATCATTCCTGCAACATCAGCTGTGATGAGAATGAATCCAGGTGTGATGAACACGGTGCTCCTACTTTTCTGAAAGGCATTTATTTTTATTTATGCCATTGTGTTGAGGCCGTTTGCACACTATTTAGAACAAATAGGCAGAGAAACCTTACAATTGAATCCTTCTGTTGCCTGCCCTTTTGGAGGGGGAGGATCTCTTCCTGTTTGGAACAGGTTTTCAATTAGAATGGTGCATGTGAAGCTAGAATACTAATTCTGAATATGCCCTTCGTCTGTTGTGGTATAAGAGGTTATTTTCTAAGTAATGGCTCCACCTGAAATTATGAAAACCTTTAGAAAAATTTTAAAAATTGGAAATACATACTTCTCATTGTCAACCTCTGTTAAAAAAAAAAGCATGGCAAGCGAGAAACCTTTCTATAGACATAGTGATTATGCCAAGAACTTTCCATAATTATTGATAACGTTTGAACCCCTTCCAAAGAAGCCTCCATTTTACTGTTTTGTTCCTGAGGTTACAGAGACTATAGAAAAAAGAGTGTTTTCTGCTATACAACTAACAGGAAGTCTGAAAGGCTTAGCAAAATATAATTTCTCTGATCAAGTATCTACTTGCTGACTAGACAAATGATTCCTCCTTATTTCCACACACAAACTCCCCCCAAAAATGAAATTCAAGCCATTGCCACTTCTAGTTCCTCATATTTGCTGCTGCTCAAAAAAAATTAATAACTAACTATAGAAACAAAGCTTAATGTTAGGACCCCACCTGATCACACCCAAGAAACAGTTATATTTAGCTGACACTTATGAAAGCTGCATATTTAAATCTATTAAGGTGCATTTCATTACCTCCGCCAAATGCAAATAGGCTTTCAACCTTTTCAGAGCAGCAGGATTTATTGTACAGTTCACAGAATGATTGTATCTGCCTTCTGGGCTTGGTGTAGTCTAATTTCAAAATATATATACACAAACAGGATTTGTTCTGAGTAACACTGCCACAATTTCAGAGCTGTAAGTCAGATGCTTGATGAGCTCCTGAAAATATTTGTTTAGCATTCCAAATAATACACATAATTTCCAGTGTTATCCTGAGATAACAAGGAAATGTTATTTCAAATAACAGCTTACTTAGTAAACATGGCTTCTAGTGGAGATACTACCCAGCTATCATGAAACACCATGCATTCATTTTAGGTAACTCATAACTCATGTTCCATGAAAATTACAAATATTGCAGTGAATTGGCTGACATTCTACCAAATAAGATTTCACTAGCAGCTACAAAAACGCAAATGGGCTAATGCAAATTAATTGCTTTGAAAATGGTTTATTACATTGAAATATTTTATTTGAAATAAAATGGAGAAAATGTAACTTTTAAAGGGTACCAGAAAATTGGAATAAAAATGTTTGAACTAATTATGATGTAAAGAATAAAAATACCTTAGCTTCACCAAAGTTTAGGTTGCAAAGAGTGTTATTTTCACATACTAATTGAACTTTTAATTTTTTTCTTTCTAAATTTAACTTCTACTCATTTTTAAATATTGAGATACCTAAATACTCTATTAGGCTTTTTTTAAAGTTAATTTTTAAATGTCATATTAAATGATTGGTTCTTTTAAGTACTATGTACTTTCTTAAAAGTACATCAATCTTCAAATCTGTACTGACTTTCTTTGTCCTGAGTTTTTTTTTTAATTTCTAAAATTTCAAAATGTAATTATAATTATTTGTCTATCTATAGGGTGTTTAATATAGATGGTTAATATACAAACATATTATTCCACAAAAATATAGATAGATAGATAGATAGATAGATGCATATGTCTATTTGTATATAAATTTGATAAAAGTTACACTTTATTTGAAATAAAGTGGAGAAAATATAACATTTAAAGGCCACCAGAACATAGGAATAAAAATATTTGAACTAATTATGATGCAAAGAATAAAAATACCTTAACTTCACAAAAATTTAGGTTGTAAAGGGTGTTTACAAATTCTTATATAAATGTCTTACACTAGTAGTGATAATCATAATAGAAGTGTTCTTTTACTTTTTAGAAAATGTATTATACAATCTTGCACATATGAAAAATGAGACTCAATTCCTTGCATTATTAAGTTTCTATGTCCTAATCAGTAAATTATATTTTGCTGATTAATTTTGTAATTTGAGAATCACAGAGAGGTTTGAAGATAATACAATTAATTTAGAGAAACAAAAAGAAGCAGGTTAAAACATTTTAGAAAAATGATGGCTGGTTAAGCCGCAATCTTGAATTAATGTATTTTATTTTTCATTGTTTATAATATTAAACATATTAAAAATATTTGACGACTTTAAATTTTCATAATATTGAAAGCTTTAGTCCTCCATTGTAAACTTTGAACCTACATCAGTTATATTTACTTTACAGAAACAATTAAAATTGATAGCAGAATTTTTTATCACTTGGATGTGTCATCTTTAAATCCATATATTTCAAAGAAATGACGGATATGAACAAGGGAACCAAATTTTAATGAATTCAAAACCTGTGAAATATAAAGTATCAAACAGGAGATATTTGCACATGCTAAAGTTGCACATATGTACCTAAGGACATCTCTTAAGTGGCATCAGTGCCTCTCATCTGACCTCTAGACAAATATCTCACCAACACTGAGGAAGGAAATCAAATTCTTTTCATGGCGCTTTCAGCAAGAGCAGATAAATGAATTACATGACCTGCACCTGCCTCCCAGGTGCAAATCTCATGTCCGTAATGCTGCCCTTCTCTCAACCCCGGGACATGAGCCCATCGACTCATACATCTGCAATCATCACTCTCAATATAACTCAATGTGAAGATTAAGGTATTTTCCACAGTTCTTGGATACTGAACCAGCCTGCTCTGCATGTATCATTTCTTTATAGAAAATAGGCTGGCAAGGTTTAGGAAAGATTTAAGTCTTGTTAGTTGCCAATCTTCCCTCAGGCTTTCAACATGGGTGGCAACAGGTTAGAATGACTAAATTCCTTCTTCACCACTCTGCCATCTCCAAAGGGATTATAAGCAAAAAAGTGTTTTTCTTTTAAAACTGAAATTAGTTGCATAAAAATTATTTCAAATATTTGGAAATGAGTGTTGTAATCGTTGAATTTCTTTCCTGACAAAGAAAAGTGACATTCATGCAGTTACTATGTACCAAGTGTCCTCCACTTGCTGAGTATATAGCAGAAAACCCATAAGATGACTGTGAGATTGCTTACCCCCATCTACCTCATCTTAGGTGTAGAAAACAGTCGGTTTAAAAGACAGAAAAAAACAGCTTAAGCTTAGGACCCTATGCTATATTGCCCACTCAAGTATTTCCCAAGTCCGTGATGCACTAGGTGTTGTTGCAGTAGTCGCAAATAAAAACAAAAAACAGATACCTCATATATTTACATGGTATGGGAGAAAATAGACAAGAGCTACATTAGTTAAAAGAAACATATAGTGTACTAGATGTTAGGAAATACTGTGAGAATAAAATAACAATGGAGAGTGTGCAGAGATCTCAGAATGATGGTAGCTAGGGAGTTTTCAGTAAAATTGGGTAGACAAGGATTATTCTCTGTGACCCTGTCCAGTAAACACAGTTCTTAAACAAGGTGAGAGAGCAAAATCTGTGGATCAACTGGGCAAAGCATTATTTACTTGTTCCAGGATTAATGAGATACTAGGTAAGATTTGACTGAGCAATCAAGAGAAGTATCATGCCAGAATGGGAAAGATAAGGAAATGGATAGAGGGAGCAAAGTGACATTTTTGGATCTTGTAGCATTTATAGACCCTAGAAGATCATTCTAAGGAATTTGACCTTTAATTTGGAACATTCTGTGCATATTTCATCTGACGTGACAAATTTTAACAGTAGTGATGCTGTGATAACTAGCTGAAACACAGGTGAGCAAGAGACATCGTTATAATCATAGCAGTGGAGGTGGTGAAAAATGACTAGATCTTGAAATGTAGTCTGTAGGAATTATAAGTGATTAAATGTGACATGGGAAAGAAAGAGAAGAATTCAGGGGAGTTTTAGTTACTTTTCTTGTTGTTGAGACAAAATTTTCGACTCTCACAAGTTAGAGGAAAGATTTATTGTAGCTCACAGTTTAGAGGTTTGTCCACAGTCAGCTGGCTCCAAGGCAGGCTGGCAAGGCAGACAGGCATCCAGGAGGAGAAATAGTCCATGGCAGGCCAGGCAGGCAGCAGCAAGAAGCAGCAGCAGCCCTCTTTCTATCCTGTGTAGTCCACCAGGTTAGCATTCAGTCCTGTGGTGAGGTACACTTCATCCCAGCATCGCACATCCTAGACCCAGTCACCTCCAAATAGCCCACCTCTGTTTGCATGGGGCCTTTGAGGGACACCTAGATAATGCCATAACAAGGTCACTCTAAGATTTTTGTCCTGAGAAGAAGCCAGTGGAAGTTTCCTTTAAATGAGGTACAGAATCAGCAGAAGAACAAATTTGAAATAATGACTAAGAGCCATGTTCTGGATGTAAAAGTTTTAGCATGCTTAGTAGAGTATTTAAATATGGGAATGAATATAGAAATCTGTAAGTCAGACGAAACTTTGGGTGAGAGATTTACATTTGGGCATCATGATATTTGAAACTGTCAGAACGGATAAGAAATGTATAATAGTCACACTTAACTGTACCTCAGACAATTGCTAATGAGAATGTCTTCAGACACTGGACAAAACACAGGTAAGCCATTAATAAATATTAGCTGCTATTATTTAGGGTTATTCTCTCTGTATGACTACTTTTTATCATAATTACTATAGAATTAGTAACCATCAGAAATCATAGCATCAATACTCATCAAAATATGCCATTACACTTATAATTAAGGTTTTATATCTTAGATTATATAAGATTCACAATACAAGTGGAAATAAAAGGCAACAGTGTTAGGACAGAGTGAGGTTGAAGCATTAACATAGATTGTGGTTTCATAGAGAGCCATAAAGCATGCTTTTCTGATAATAAAATAATTACTCTGCATATAAGATCCTCCCCAAAATTGGCTTGTCAGGAAGTAATTCAAAAATCAGACTCAGAATCAATTTGGTTAACATGTGAAAGTCACAAAAAATTAAATGTGGCCTTATTCTAGGAGGGAGTTGAATACAAAGACTAGGAGAAAATATGGAAAACATACCAGGTTTAAGCTCTGTGACACTTTCTTTACTCATGTTTCTCAATCAAATAATTCTATTTAATTGAAACAGATGAAACAGATTCCTTAAAATGTCACTTAGCAAGAGATCACATCTGCTTGTCTTTACACATTTGCCATTATATTTCAATCAACATTGGTAAAGTAGATTAGTCAAACTCAAGAACACATTTTAAAATCCTTATCACTTGTGTTTTTCTTGTAGATTTTCTCATTTGAATCACTGATTGAACAGCAAAATGAAAATTGATATTTCCTTAATTATTTTCTATTTAAGCTCTAAGATATAAAATATAAGCACTGTTATAGATTAAAAACTGGTGGTCAACTTAATGCCAGCTGAATTAAATCACCATGGTGCTGAGTGTAGATGTTTCACCTGAGGAAAGTTGCCAGTGTAAATAGAGACATGGAGAAGGAGAAAGGAGGCCTTGAGGTGTTGTGGATTCTCCTAATTGTTGCTGTTTGAGACACTGGTTCTCCTGGAGAAACTCTGATCCTTGCTTCCTGGCTCCAGAGGGGAGGACGTGTGCTGCTTAATCTCCAGGATGAACTCCTCACGCTGCCTTCCTGGCATGTACTGGACTGTGCTTATCGTTGAGGAGCTCGGGGCCTCCATGTCGCTGAGGATGGCTGTGGTGCCTTTCAGGACAGCCCTGGTCTTTGTTGTGAGTGTGACTTCTTGGCTCCAGCATAGAACCCTCATCCTATCAACACAGCTCCTTCACCCTGCTGGCATAGACTTTCTAGCTTCCACCGCTGACCTTTGGGCCTTCCCAGCATGGATCCATAAAAGGGACTGGGGTGAGTCCTTGTGGGTGCTAGACCTCCAGTTGGACTCGTGGGAGGCATTGTCATGAGCTCTGGGTCTTCATCTGGACTCATGTGGAACATTGCTGTGGGATTCAGGCCTTTGGCTAAATATTCTGTGTCCTTATGTTGTGGATAGATTTCCTGCATTCTCTTGTGTTAACTCTGGGTTAACACTATAAAATATTGTAAACTCCATAATAAAATAATATTATAAACTCCATGTTCTGATTATAATTGTTCTCCTCACAATCCCTGACTACAGCAAGCACTAACATGGGAAGGTATGAATTAAACCATTGTAAGTATTGCTCTGTCAGATGCCTAAACTCAAATTTCTATTAACAAGTATAAAGTATTGAACTCTGCACATGTTTTTTACACAGACACGGCTTAACAGAGATGGAAAATCTGCATGTGTTATGTCACCTAGTGGATAAAGTGGAAATGACAAGACTATGCCCTATGTATTTAGGAATAGAAAAACAGATCTTATTTATTGAGTTTTTAGTACCTAGCTAGAAAAATTATACGAGAACTTGGGTACTGACTGTAAGAGCTTATTGTTCTTCTGCAAAGAGATCATAATTTAAACAAAAAGTTATTACTAGTGAGATGCAGAAAAAAATGAAAATTAGGTCATGAGACTTAAGGAAGTTTTCAGGTTATAGAGACCAATCCAAGTCCTACGCAAAGAGAATTGTGGTCTCAGTATTAATAAAAGTAACCTTACCGACTACTTCTAGTTACCTATGTATGAACTGATATCATTGATAAAAATATAATTTTTATCTTTCATAGAAGATTTATGTTTTGCTAAGAAATGAAGGTATGAAGCTAAACTCTGATATAGCAAAATCACATGCAGATATATATTTTAGGAGTTTTGCAAAGCCGTTTGAAGGCAATTTGTAAATAAAAATAAAACCCACATATCCCCAGGAATAAAGATGATTTAAAGATTTAAATACTTTTTTATATGATATAAAAAAGTGCTTAATGTTAAACATAAACTTAATTCATAGACCCAATGTTAAGTTCCCAAGGATTAGGATCCTGTAGGTTTATGATTTCTACTCTTTTGGAGCATATTTTAATAACACAAGACTCTCTAAACTTTGGCCAAACCTTATGCTTTCCTAAGAGAAATATATGACCCAGATATGTAGCTTAAAACTTGCATAGCATAATCCTCAGAACTGACACATCTATCATGCAGTTTTATTTTTCTTTTTAAATAAAAAGATTAGCTGTTGTTAGAAAATTCCACTTACTGGAGAAACAACCAGCAATTTAAAAAGATACCAATCATATATTCTCAAAGTACCAAGAAAAGGAAGATGCACATATTTTAATTATTTTGCATGAACTTTCTCTCTTTACCTCACTGATGAATTGTTGGGCAGCTGGAAAACAGGTATGAAAATCTGTCAACGATTTTAGCACGATTAGTTAAGGAGAACTGCTGTTAGTTCCCGTTACAGTGACCTGAAGCATTAATATAGTTAGCTAGGGCAAGGCTGTCAACCGGGTCATGTGCCTTAGGCATGAACCTAGCATACGGCATTTTTGATAATTCTTTACTCGATTCCAACTGTCAAGCAGCTCTGATGCTATTTTTCTTAGGTGTCTGTGTAATTACCCCTGACCGAGAAGTGACTTAAATTCCTGGTGTTCTATATATCTGTAGCTTCTTGCCCAAGGGACTTGTCCCAGGTTTCACTCATGTCATGTTTCATTAGCTATGGTGAACCAAGGGTAGATTTAAATAGACAAATTTTTTTTCTGAAAATGGAAAAAGTTCAATAATTGAATTTGCAAATTTTTAAGGGGTGTGAGTGTGCAGATGGGGTTGTGCACGTGCATATGGCTGAGGACATGTGAGTCCTTCCCTTCATCTTTACCATTAAAAATTATTGTTAAGAATGTGACAGTCACTTCCACAGCACCATGAGCCCTGGACCCCTATTAGGCCAGCAATAAGACCTACTCTAATTTTTCAGTTTTATTAAAGATTAATAGATACAACTGCAACATACAAAAATTAACATTAAAAGAATACTCTGAGTATTTTATACTACATTTACAGAGATCTTTATAACATTTTATAGTAGAAATTCACTGAAAATAATAATTTTTCAGAACCTGTTAAATATTTCAAAACAAGAGGACAGCTCAAATTCATGTAGGTAGAGAAAGTTTTCAGGACATGTTGCTAAATGAAGACAGATTATAAGTATTAAGTATAGCATGATTTTGTTTGGAGGAAGAAGAGTAAGTAATCATTAATATCTATATTAAATATTTATTAAACAATTAATCTCAAGAAATACATTACAAAGTATTAGTAATTATTATTCCTTAAAGAAATGATTTCAGGTAAAAAAATTTTTCTTACTATGGTGACAAAAGTGTGGGGTAATCATACAATAAAATACTACTCAGCAGTAAAAAGACTTAATAATTCAGCATAAATCTCAAAATTATTATGTAATCATTATGCTAGTGATCCTAATTTGCTACTCCTCAGATTTATAGCAAAATGTACCTTGAAGGAAAGTCAAATAAGAGTTTTAGTAAAGGTAAAAATACCTATTTTCACAGCTCTAGAAATAAACTACCTAATTGCCACTTTTTCTCATGAGAATAGATAGAAAGAATGCTACATAAATTCAATATGTTTTCTCTGGTCATACATTAGTAACAGTATTCTTAAGCCTCATCCAAAATACAGTACCATGTGTTTTTTGGTTCAAGACTAAGCAGTATTATAAATTGGTAGGGAAAAAAATCACAAGTAGAATTTATGAGTCACTGTGTGTTTATCAGCCTACTGTAAAAACAGTAATCTAACAATTTTATGTAAACCTACATGCAATAATTCTGATATAAATTCATTTGAAATTGAAATAGCTTTGGTTCTTACTATTATGTACAATATACCTAAAATTAAAATATTGTTATACTACTAATTTCTTGGTTTTAATAATTCTTTGGTAAGAGGTTATCAATATTAGAAGAAGCAATATAACTTCTATACTATTTTAAAACTTTTTGTAAGTATGAATTTTTTCAAATCAAGTTTTAAAAATTAATTTTGCTGAATAAAAAGTCAAGATAGGAAGAATTCTACAAAATCCATTTATGTGAAAATGTTAGAAAAATAAAATCTGAAGCAACAGCAAATAAATGAATGTCATGTCTAGGTGACAACAGAAATTGACTACAAAGAGGCAAAAGGCAATAAAGATTAAGAAGATACATGTAGAGATATGTATACATATTAAAAGATATATAAAGAAATTTCCTTGTAGAACTGACTGATCATAAGAAAGAAAAAACTGAAAACAAAGAGAACATCTTGCAGATTACAAAGTATCCAACAGTAGGACACTGAATAAAGTATTATTCAGTCATACAGTTAGACAATATACTGCTACTAAAAGAGAAAAAAAATGACATATTTATGTCTTCATACAGAAATATCTCCAGAATACATTGCCAAAACACACACACACACACACACACACACACACCTATGTATAATAAGGTACACTTTTTAAAGAAGAAATACTAACTTGTATATTTTCCCATAAGTATATAAATATTTGAGAAGTCCATAAGAATTAGTCATAGAACTAACAAATGAAAAAAATAAAATTTAGTTTTCAACTCTTCTACTTAATTTCAATCACATGTATGTAACAATTAAATATATATTAAATATATAAATATATAAAGTATGTACTAGATACATATATGTAAAGCCATTATCCCATAGTATTTATTTGTCTTTCCTGCCAATCTGCCTGGTTGTAACAAGGCTTGTATCAGCACAGCTAGGGATCTCATTTTTCACCCTCTCTTGAAGCTAAGTGGGCTGCTGTAACTAAAGTTTTGCAGTGAAAAAGGAGCAGAGACAGGGCATACAACTGCTTGGGCATTACCTCATAATAAAGCTGCTGCTTGCACCTCCTTGTCTGCTACTCCTCTAATAGGCAGTCGGATGGACACTGACCAAATTTGGCTAGGCAGACGAGGACTAGGTAACAATGCATCATGGAGATGAGGTGACCATCATGGGACTGAGCAATCTGATTTCTGCTTCCTGCATCCATTAAACTTTTATTGGTGATAGAAATAAATACCTGTCCTTTATGAACACTTGCATGTTGAGATCCTTTTATGGCATCTCAGCCTATGCCCTAACAGAGACAGAATGTATTCTGTTTTAAATATAGATAGAATTTTGAAACAAATATATTCTGTTTTAAATATAGATTGAATTTTGAAATAACTATTTTTTTGTACCAGCAATCAAACTCACAACCTTGTGCTTGCCAGGCAGGCTCTGTGCCACTGAGCTATATCACCGGCCCTATACAAATGCATTTTAAAGTAAGAAATTACAGTGTGGATTTCAATATTATCCACCCAACATTCATACTTGAATAGTATTTGAAACTTTCCCTTAAGAATGGGATATCCATTTACTATTGACATTTGTAGCCCTTGTCCTGTAACTATCAACTGTTTGGTAGCATATTTGTGTTAAAATATTGCTTCACTATTGTGTTTAAGGAAAAAGGGTAGTTCTTTTCAATTTGTTTCTAAGACTATTCTTTCATATTTATTCTTCATCATTTTCCTAGACAACCCTCTTACAAGATTGTATTTCATTTTGACAGCTATGATATTGTCACTTGTTTATTTCTCTTCAGATAATGGACTTTGGTGTCTGATTAGCTTTACTTTATTCTTGAAAGAAAAATGTCATACTCAGGACAGAAAATCTTACTGACAGCTGTCATAAAATAACCTTTAGTACCTTTCCACAATTGTTCTAACAACTTACACAAAACATACTACAAACAAGGCTCAATGCATTCAAAAATTGACAACCATAATTTTAAAAAAATTTCTACTAATTACCGCCTACAGGTATATAAAATTCTTAATTTGTAGGAAACTTACACAATCTCTTTCATGGTCAGTTACTCATACTGAGTGTTACTATCTACATGACTAAGTGTAACATGATTTATTTCTATTCAATTCTTCTAATATTTTTTAACCTTAAACCTTATTCTACACAGTGAATAAGTTTGAACATAAACATTTAGATAGTCAACTGTGCTTTAGTGTGAAACCAGATATATCATGGCTAATCATGGGATTTAAGAAATACACCCCCAAATTTGGGGTTATTGGCTTGTGAGGAAACTACAGAGGTGGAATGGTTAATCTCTCTACCCACCTTTCTCCTTTGAAGTCCATGGAAGAAGTCTCTCACTATCTTGTTAAGGAAACCCCATTCCAGAGGAACCTTATCCTATACACAGAGGAAAGGAACACAGTCACTCAAGAAGCAAAAAGATGTCAAACTGCCTGGACAGCCTCACTAATTCCCCTCAGATTGTGACCAGTAGAGCAGACCCTTTGGGCCTAACCATATTTTTATTTGACTGTCCACTCTTTTTAGAACTAAGCATAATAATACACTGTTTTCCTGTTCAGATCTTTATTTCTGAAGATCTTAGAGTCATGCTAAACTTAGCAGTAAATAATATTTTGTGATTTTCTGTTGTCAGTCCATCTTTATTATGAGCGTTTTAGCCATAAATATTGTGACAGATAAAAAATATTTTCTCCCACACTATGATCAATCCTACATTTATGTTTTTGTTTATGTAGACCCCATAGCTAAAAACAGTTTCACTCTAAATATATTTACATGACTTTTTCTTATCTTCATTTTGTTACTAATTCTTTTAGAAAAATGCAAAACCATAAAAATGTTTTCCATTTAGTAACAAAGAGTTACAAAAAAATCTTATCCCAATAAAAGTAAAACTATGTCTGCCTAAGCTTAATACAGAAGGGCAAGCACAACAGAAATAATCTAAAAATCCAGTAGATCTGGGTTAAGTGAATCATAGTAAGCATTCAAACTCTGGGATTTATTATAAATTCAGAGAAGCATCTTGTGGTCTCTTGGGGGATTTCTTTCTGTTAAAATTAACTCTTGGGAAAAAAATGGAGGGCAGTGGAAATAGATATTCAACATGTTTAAAAACACTGAAACAAAGCATTTAAGAAAATTGCAATTCAACAAATATTTACTTGAAAATTTAGTGTTGGAGTTTGGGCTACATTTTTCCTCAAGGGAAAACAATCATTCAAGAACCCTAAGACAACCAGGTTAAGTCAGTCATTGTAAGGAAAGTAACAACTTTGAGTGATTTACCTTCAAATGAGGATTATTTGACCTTTATGTAGGGATATGAAGGAAAAAAAAAAAAGAGCATCTGTGTGGAAAATTTTGCTATACTCCTTACCCAACCTAAGTACACTGTTTCACTCAGTGGTAATGTTGGTTACTGGCTTGTGAAGACATAAATACAAAAGTTCAAAAGATTTAGAGTCTTTGAGAACAATTTGAAAATGTGTTTTCACATTTTCTGACAATTATACTGACAATAACAAATTGAGGGCTATATTTTATATGCATTTCATACTTATTTCATATCTGTAGTAGCAGTTTATTTTTCATTTTGTAAGTTTGAGTTACAACTAAATAGGAACTATCAAGAAATATTTCCTTCACTGCAGAAGAGTTTTAGAAGCATTGTATTAGAAAACAAAACAAAAAATGTCTATATGAATATGGAAATAATTCTCAAGTATTGTTTTATTCCAAAACAAAGAATTGCACATATGCTAGAAATATGAGCAGCCTAGTTTCATTAAAGTGAAGAACAGAGTAACATTTAAAGATGCAGAAGATTGTAAATTAACTTTAGGCTATAACTTGGGATGTCTTGAATGC
This sequence comes from Dolichotis patagonum, assembly GCA_004027295.1. Taxonomy (NCBI): domain Eukaryota; kingdom Metazoa; phylum Chordata; class Mammalia; order Rodentia; family Caviidae; genus Dolichotis; species Dolichotis patagonum. The sequence goes on from PVJX010006209.1 coordinate 17,686, forward strand.
TACAGTTTAACTAGTAATGTACCTTAGAGAGTGAACTTTCCTGTTCTTTAGGTCAAGAAAGTTTACTTTTGAAAATGAAACTATGTATAGATAACAGGCTACTTGTAAATGTCTTGTACAGATACAATTCTAAGTACTGATTTTTCCATTGTTCTTTTGTCTTTCTCATGAGAGATTAATACCAAACCAGAAGGATTAACTAATGCCAAATGTTATGGTTTGTGTTTGGATGTGACTACAAAGTCTCATGCAGTCTTGGGGACAGGTTTCTAGAATTTGTGATTGACTCATGGTCCAATACTGGGATTCCATAATGTGAGTGCTAGAGTGGGTGTAACCTACATACAATATAAGAGGCAAAAAGGATCACCTTTTTCTTGCTTATGCTCCTCCTTTTTTGCCTCTTGTTGCTTTTGCTGTCTCTGCCTACATGAACGATTGCTCCTCTGCCACGAGACCCTGCCTTAGAACCGGCTGATTATAGAATGAAACCTCCACAAATTATAAGCTAAATAAACCTTCCCTTCTTTAATTTTGGGTGTCAGGTACTTTGTCTCAGCAATGAAAGGAAATTAACCAAGACATAATCTAGTAACAGAGAAGTGGGATTACTGCTGTGACTATACCTGACCTCGTAGTTCAAGAACCTTTGGAAATGGCTAACTGGAAGATTTTGGAAAGGTTCTGTGGGTTCGCCTGAAAGAGTAGAGCTGGACCACCTTAGGCTGTTTCATATGTGAGAGTCTTGTCAGTGCTCAGAAGTCTAGAAGGCTGGTAGAAATCCTTCCAATAGAGACTGGGTTTGAAGATTTCTGCTGGGAAGAAGGACTGCATTGGGTGTTGAGCTCCAGAACATGTGTGTTATGGTTTGGGAGAAAGTTTGTCTGCATTTTGCTCATGTCCAGAGACTTTGTCTGAAATTGAGAATAATGGTGGTAGACTAATTAACATGGCAGAGTAAATTTCAAGCAGTCTAATGTGGAGATGGTAGCATGGCTATTGTTATGGGCTTTTAGCCAGCTTTATGTTGATAATCAAGAGCAAAGACACCAGTAGGATGATTTTAAACAGTGTGAGTTTTATCCCAAAAGGAAGTTCCTGTAAAGCTGTAGACTGCAAAGACAGAGCTGAGAAGATCTCAATTGCTGAGAAAGAACAGGAGAATATAAAAGATGGCCTTAGGGCATCACAAGAAGCAGCAAGTCTCTACCCTTTGCAGCCTCAAAACTGCAAAAGCAAGACTTTGCTTTGAGAAGGAAGCCTCAGAGACTCATATTCCAGAATGGCAACACTTGCTCCATGTGCCACAATGGCAACAGCCCCACTGTGTTCCAGATGGGTGATGGCATAGAGAATTCGGTTCAGAGTGATCAATGCTTCAGGCACTTGGCTTCTACAGCTAGGAGAAAAGAAAGCTTGACTACTTCTCCAACTGGCAGGGGACATTGGCATCATCCATGTGGGGCTGGTTTTAGGCACACAGAATGCAAGAGTTATGAGGTTAAGAAGGCTTCCAACCTGATTTCAGAAGGCCTAAGAGGCCAGGTATTGTGCCCCTGAGATGGCAATATATGAAGCTGTGAATGTGAAGCTGAAAGTGCAGTGGAGAACCCAGAAGTTTGCAAAAACCAGGAATGTGAATCATCTAAGAAAACCTACAAGGTGGAACAAAGCAGGCCTAAGGGAAAAGCCATAGGAGTTACTACTATAAGAAGTGTCACAAAGGCAGAGCCATGCAAGGCCCTTGGAGCTCACAATATGTCACAGATTGCCTCAGATACTGCATATGGAGCTACAGTACTTAATCCTGCTGGATTTTACTCTTTAATTCCATTCCTTTGTAGTCCACTATTTGTAACTTTTGGAATGGTAATGTTTATCTTATGTCATTGAACGTAGGAAGTATTTAACTTTCTTTTCATTTGTACAGGAGCTCACAGCTAAGAGTTTCCCTTAGATCTCAGAGGACACTTGGAACTTGCACTTTTCAGCAGTGCTGAAACTGTTAGGACTTTAGTAACACTTGGAGATGGACTAAAGATCTTTTGTATAAAGGAGTCTTTGTGTGGGCAGGGGCAGAATGTTATGGTTTGTGTCTGGGTATCTCCCCAAAGCTTCGTGTAGTCATGAAGGCAGGCTTCTAGAATTTGTGATTGATTCATATATCAATGCTGGGATTATGGGGGTAAGTGTTATGCCCACCTTAGAGTGGGTGTGTCCTACATACAATATAAGGGACAGAAAGAGTCTTCTCTCTGCCTTCCTCCCTTATTAGCTCTTGTTGTCTTTGCTGTTTTCTGCTGCCATGAACTGTTGCCCCTGTGCCATGACACCTTACCTGGGAACCAGCTGATTATAGACTGAAACATCCACACACTGTAAAATAAATAAACTTTTCCTCCTTTAATTTTGGGTATTGGGCATTTTGTATCAGCAATGAGAAAAAGGTAAGTAAGACAACAAATAATGTATTATTTTATATTTCCTTATGATTTAACAAAAGATATTACCTTCAAAGCTGTTTAATTAACATCTCAGAAAATAAGGTTGTAAATAGTTACTGACCAGATATTTAAATGTAAGTTCAAGTTATATTATTGTTTCATGTCAGTGTATCATGAGTTCCCCTTCTTTTTCCTTACATCTAGATAAATTTAAATTTGAGAAGAAAATAAAAAAGGATTTATAATTTTCCTTGGAGGATATATTCTGGTTAATTAAGATATATTATATTTGAGAAATACTATCAAAAAGAAAGGAAAAAATGCTTTTCAGGAAATCAGATTCATACTTATAAATGCTTTTCAGGAAATCATGTTCATCACTTGTAAACGGAAGCCCCCAACATAAATCTCATTCAAAAGTAGCTATTGGAAAATGAATATGCTATAATGAAGTAGACATAGTCTAAAGAGTTAAAAATAAAAATAAAGAGTTAATCCAGTAATCTAAATTCATTTGTTTTATTTTGTTTTATGGCAACATTCATTTCAGCGAAGTTGCATCAATGTCTACAAATAGAAAATTTGTTTAGCAGCATTTCCTGTCTATCCTATGTCCAACATCCTGAAAGATTAAAAGGAAAAACAGTCTAACTCGGAATCTTTATTACTCAATAATTTTAATCTTCATTTCAAAACTTACCTTGTCAGCCTAAATTTAATTTTAAAGAGATTTAGAGAGAGTATTGTATTAAAATTGTACCAAAACCCCAAAAACTTCCTTAAATTGATATCAATATGTATATTACTACATTTTAAATTTTTAATACAATTTGCAGAGAGATATAAAATGAGTATGCCTCAGATATTTTATTTAGCTCATTAACTAACAAGGAAACCAGTAAGATACTACAATTCATTCAAGGGAAATTCAAACTATTCACACGCATAGGCAATCAACAATGCTGCAATCAATTTGCAAATAGATGTAAATCTGATGAATATTCACATAGCAATAATAAGCTGCTTTCTACCAGACAAAGTTAATCTTTATTTATGTGGACAAGAATTATTTGCATTACTAAACAAATCATAGAGGAGGCAGGGTATAGGACTTAATAGACTACCTGATCCCCAAGAAAGGTACGTGCCAAATGACACTCAGCCATCTTTAATTTTTGTCTACCTCTGTGCACTTCACACAGTTTTCCCCTACAATACTATCAACTGGAACCTCCTGTTTTTGTTATGCTGCATTGTGGATTATGTTATTATTCTTTTCTCAATTTATTCTAATTTAAGATGAGGAGAGAGACTGCTAAGCTTCTGTCAGGGTGGGATTTCAAATCAGCTGCTTTTCAAAAACCACCAGTGTTATGTAGTTGAAGAAGGGATGCATCAGGTCACCTGATCCTCTGCACCTAACATCATTAGGTGATACAATAACCATCTGCTGTGTGGATATGTTTCTTCTCATTCTCCAAGTAGCAAATTTATTTGCCTTTAATACACTGTAATTAACTGGCACTTAAAAGATTATGTTTCTCTCAGGAAGTCAGCTTGAAAGCCTGTGATGTACAAGAGATTCTCTGGACACTTTGTTATACTGTGGCAGTGGGGTGAACTTCTCTCCTCTCAGATTAGTAAATGGGAGTGCCAGTGAGCAGTGCGATGTTTAACAGCAAATGGCTTCTGAGGAGGAGGCTCATGCCTTACTGTGGATACTCTGCTTTGCACTGACAATTTAAAGCTCCAACTGAACACAGCTTAGGCTTGATTGGTGCCCCCTGAATAGGAGCTTGTCCTTTCCAGAAAGGCCTATTAGGCAGGCATCAGTGCTTCCTGGAAACTTGAAAGTGATATCACAAGCCTGAGGGGCTTTCTAGCTTCCTCCTCTGAGCCTTGTTGGTTGATTAAGTTTGAGGTTCTTGTGTGAAGTGCTTTGGGGGAGTCCACACTGTGAGGCTGGCAACACAATACTTCTTTTTGTGATTAACTTCCCCTGGGCTCTCAACTCAAAACCTTGCACTTGCACTCACTTCACTTAAAATTTTACAAAAGCCAGAACCCCTGCAGTCTCATTGGCTTCTACTGAAATTTGTCTTTTCTGCCAAAAATTTATCTTTTTTAACAGAAGCCTGTATCCTCCAACCCGTCCTCCCTTTGGGAAACTGTCCAGCTGTGGATCAGACCTCAGATGCTCTCCTTCTGATATCCAAGATAAATCTGACTTTGTGAGTACAATCATTCTGACTCCAATAATTACATGCCTGGTTTAGTAATGGGTGCCAGCCACAAATGTGATAATTTCTTCTTCCTGAAGCCTCACACAAAGAGGTAATTTGTTCCATGCCCCCAGCAACAGGTGAATGGCACAAAACATGAGCAATGTGTGCATGGAGAGAAAGCCACGTTTTATGGATAAAATAGGTGACAGAGAAATGATCCATGTGCACAATTACTAAATTTGCATTAATCGTTTTGGGATGGATGCTCTCATTGTATGAGTCTTGGGAAATTTGGCAGAGGAAAGCTGTTGCCTGGAGAATAAAAATAGCTTTATTCTTGTCGTCAGAAGCCTGAGCACTGGAGGATTCAATTCCCTTGCCAACTTTTTGAAACTCCATCCCAAGGCACTGGAGTGTCACTTAAGGCCCTCCACTTCTTAATCAACTTCTAACTTTTCTTTTTTTCTAATTCTTCAGTTTTATTTGCTCTGAAATAATACTATCAAGGAAGCTTATGTTTTTCAGCATTATGTACCATTGCCATAATTATATGAGAAAAAGTGGAAAGGTAGTCCATAGAAAAATAAATAGAAAGTAACATAAAGAAGGCTATTAATGTTGTTTTCTGTTTTTTAAAGGATTTACCCTTTTCCAAGCTGTCTATTCTAGTTTATAAACTTGTAGCACAAAACGGTCACTCACTCTGAATCCCACCCAAATCAGTGTTCAAACCACAGGTAAAAATGAAGTAAAGTCCATGCCAGCAAGAGAGTACGAAGAAAACTATTCATCTCTAGCAGCACCACAACTATACATCAACATTGAAAGTCTTGAAGGAAACAAATTAGAGGTGTAATAATGGTTGAGTTTTGGTTGCATCAATCATACCTACATTAGGTCTTCAGCTACCTGGGGAGTAGTTCTCTCTATGCCCGCAAGCTTGGATGGCCATTCTTCAACAATTTCTTCTCCATCTCTCTTACAGTCCCTAAAAGCCAATTGAAGACTTATCGTGACTGCTGTCTTCCACCCCCACACATACAAGGTCCTTAGGATTTGCCCAGCCTCTGCTGCTTGTATTTATTTATGTGTGTGTGTGGGTGTGTCTGTGGTGCTGGAGATCGAACTCAGGCCCTAGCTCTACCACTGAGCCACATCCACTTCCCTCTCCTTTTGCATTTGTTTTTACAGTACCATTATTGTTAACACTTACAAAAAGCCTTTCCATTGGTCCTAATTCTTTTTCCACGGGCCTTCTCCTGCAAAACAATATGGTCAGCTGAGGATATAGCTCAGTGGCACAGTGCCTCCCTGCAAGTATGAGGTCATGAGTTTCATCCCAAGTGCCAAAATAAATAAATAAATAAATAAAGAGCAAGGGTTTGTTTTTTGGTTTTTGGTTTTTCTTATGAGGTGGAGGTGACTCATCTGCAAAATCGACTTTGGACTTAGATCTCCTTTGAGCCATCTTCCGATAACAACTGGTGTAGGCAAACGGATGGGATGGGGTATACCAATATCATCTATTGTACCTTTCACCTGTAATATGAATGTGTTTCTTCATCTGTATCTTATCCATTTTTCAAAGTTTTGTCTTCCTCTGAAACTGACAAGAGAAGCCATTGTATTTTGGTTGAAAGACTGGGGAGAGGAGAACTGCCAGTATTTTACAGAAGATATTGAACTTTTTACCACTCACTTTAGACAGAATAATGGTTTCAAGTCAACTCAATTGTCACAGGTGGGGCTCAGAGATAAAGATGTATAGCTTTCTCAGCAGCTTACCCAACCAGGGAAGGACACATGAGTGGTAGCACCAAGTCAAAACCAGGCCTACACAGCTTCTTGTAAGTCTCTTTTAAATTGCCCATCTGCAAAAATATGTGCTAACCAAATGCTGATTGTTGTAAGTTACTACACTTCAAGTGATTTCTTGCACACAGTAGCTAATTAATATGATTTTCATGTATATCATATGACTTCAGAAAAGAGTACACATAACTAGCTATTTAGATACCTAGATTCCTGCATGCCTGAATCTTGTCATAAGCAAGTATAGTGATATTTCTCATATAATCTAGTGTCTTAGTCACTTTCTTATCCCTAGTACACAATATCTGGTACTCAAAAATAAAGGGTTAAGGGGTTTATTTTTCTTACAATATCTGGTTGGGCAGCCCCAAGGCAGAAACAGGATAGCAGAGGGGCACAGAGGAGCAAAGTTGCTCACATCATTATGGCTTTCAAGCATGAGAGAAGGGAGGAGATTATTTATGGAGATTATGGAGGAGATTAGTTTATGCCCAGTAGCCAACCTCTAGCCAAACCTCACCTCCCAACAAGTGAACTGTAGCAACTTCATAACCCAATCACCTTTTGCAAGTACCACTTGTGAAGTACTGAGTCTTTGGGGGGACATTCATATGTATTTCATAGCATTTTGTCTGCAAACTTTATCTGTAAAATAAGAAAGTTCTACATGTGATATACTTTATGCCTCCACCTAAGGATAAAAATTTTTAACATATTTCTTCTTTTAAAAACAAGCAAAAAGAGTTTGTATACCAAACTTCACCACTTCTTACTTGACTGGGAGAATGAATTTTAACAACTCTTAAAATAAAATCAAACCCCTTGTTTTATACAACACTGTAAGGAACATGAGAGGCAGAGACCAGCCAAGACCATCAGGCTTGTGTAAGGGCAACACGGTGTGGAATTTATTGTGCCTCGGCGCAGGCCAACAGAAGGTAAAAAGGCCATCTATAGGGAGCAAAGAGAAGTGGGCATTTTTAATAGGAATTGAAAGAAGGCAAGGGACATTAGGTGGGAAGATTTTAATAAACATCTGTGGGCAAAGTGCTCTAGCAGTCTTGCACCTCAGTGGGAAAAGTCCCGTGAGTGTCCAGTGTAAATCTTTAGGTGTCTCCAGATGTCCAGGGACCTGTGAGACTCCTTGTCCTATCTCATCTCTTTTATGACATCCTGTGTGTACAGATGACAGCTTCAGTACTAAGCTGAGTTCCCTGCTGATAATAATGCCTCTGCAGGCAAACAGGTTGGGGGCTGGGAGAGTTAGGTCTGACTCAAGCCTTGCAGACACGTTATATTGCATATCTTACTTTCTTCTCTTTTTCCTATACCACCATAGAAGAAAAAACTGAAGATTATAGTTTCTAATAACATAAAACTAAAAAATTTAGAAAGAAAAGAATGCTGAATTTTGAAACATTTGGCTCTATTACTAATACTTAATAAAAATAACTGTTCTGTTTCTATATAAAATAAACTTTGTAGTTTTGAATTTATAAACAATCTAGGAAACAGTTCTGTGCTTTCTAAAATAGTCAATCACCATCAATAAGTTGAACATTTGATTTATTTGAAATATAAAACTAACAGAAATTGCATAAGCGCACCCACACTTGTGGTGTTACCAGTTAAATCCTCTTGGTTCCAAATCCACATTTCTTATCACTCACTTACTGTGTAGAGTTGAAGCAGTAGTTTCTGCTTGCTAGCTGGCACTTACCAGAACTGGTCAATAGAGGGAGGTAGAGGGATTCTCAAAGAGCAAAACAGCAAGGAACTTCTGGTCAGAGTTCAGAACATTCTGGAACATCTCCCAGCACAGGGATATGCAGGTGGTCCAGAGGTGGTCACTCTCTGGCTAGTTTCTAGGACACTGAACAATTAGTGGACCAGTGGACTGAGTTGTGGACCAGCTCAGTCCACGACTACTGTGGACAATTATCTCTGCTCCCAGCAGGGGACTCCTGTGAATGAACTCCAGCTCTTGGCATTTGTATTGACCAAGTTTGCTTATAAAGACCCAACGCTGTAATATCACTTTGATCTTGTTTAAATAGCAGTCAAAAGTTATCATATAAAAATATAAGACAAAAAAAGCACATGAGTTGACAATGTATCTATCTTTCTGAGGCTTCAAAAGATTTTCAGTTCCTCAAAGTGAACAATGAAACTGCACTATCAAATAGTAAGCAATTTAAGAAACTTATATTCAGGATGCTACTCCCCCCCCCCAAGGACAATGTAAGCTCATTGATTCTGCTCAGAACAATGTTAAAAAAAAAAAGTCACTTTGGGCTCCTAAAATGTCAGCCATGATTTTAAGAAACTATCAATCTGATATAATATCAGTACTGGAAATACTTTAGAATTTTACTATGAACAAAAATTTCTTTAAAAGTTTCATTGTTTCCATAAGCTACAAGAAATTAGTCATGTGGTTTGTAGTTTGTTTCCAGTTACATCCTGAAAAGAAGAGCTTTCACTAGTAATAAAAAAAGAGCTCCCAGAGAGATCACTAAGAGGACGGGAGGAAGCTACCAAAATGTACAACAGCAGACAGTATCCCCACAAGGGTCTCTTCAACCTTGGACAGCAAAACTCTGGCATATTAATTAAGAGATGGGCTGTCATCATCTTGTAAGATCAGACTTTATCTAGGGCCCTTATCAAAGAAAATGAATCTCACTACAAGCATTTTAGATTCTCTGTCCATATGAACCTTTCTGATAAACTAAGGACATGTATCTGAAAAACATGAAAGAGCACAACAGACAAGGGAGGGAATGCAGGTTTGGATGGGGTTAAGGATAAATGCAAAGGCATCTGAGCAGAAAAACCTGTGTCTTTACTACTCAGCAAAAGATAACACCACTTCTGTGCTCTTTAGTGCCTTAAATTCAGATAATTGTCAGATAATCCAGAACATGCAACTGGGCAAAGATATGAAACCAAAGAATTCATGAAAATATCAGGCACTAGAAAAAAACCCTGATGATCAATGATAGATTTAGTAACTCCATGGTCCTTTCTGAATCAAGGCCCATCTCTTGCAAATGAACAGACATGTCCCGAGGAAATAGAGTGAATGTATACAGCGAACTCAAAAGATTCCATAAAGTTCTTTTTCATTAAAATTACTGGAGACTCTAAAAGAGGAGAGATTCTCCAGGGCACACTACAGCCTCTGTTCTTCTTAACAATGTCACCTTATGTATTCATTTGAGACTTCGACTAAACCTGAAAATGCAGGTGTGCTGTCTAGTTTGGATTCAGAGCATTTCTCTTTGATTCATGCTACCTGAATCTCAATCATATCCGTCTTCTGACAAATGTGTAAACAATGAAAGTAACAGAGTGCAGGTTAAACTGCTGAGCCAGAGAATATAAGGGAAATTTCAGAGAAAGGAAATTTTAAAGGCTACAACTAAAAGGAAATTTGGCTGCTGATAAAATTATCTTAAAAATCTGCATTCCACTCTCATAAAAGAAATATAGGGACAAGCAAAATGGCTTCAACATAGCTTAATATAACCAGATAAAGAGCTAAGATTTAAAGGGAACCAGTATCTGAATTGATGCCAGTGAAATTCCCTGATACCAGAAAGCATGCATTTACCTGAAAGTAAATCTCAGTTAGCTTAAAATAACATTCTAAGAAGGTAGGATGTTCAGTGCATGTTAAGAACAATGTGTCACAGTGTCAAATGGTTTTGTTTCTGGAAAATTTTACCTCATATGAAGTAAACAGCATGTATATATAGTTCAGGTTTTGGCAATGAATGAAAAATGTATATCAGAGTCAACTCTTTTTCAAAAGAATTTCAGATAAAGCAATCTGTTTAGATTAAGTCAGCCTAATTTCGAAAACTCAATCTCAAATTCACAAACATAAAATTCAAGAAACATCGATAACTTGAAAAACAGAGGAAGTTGAAATGAGAGATAACAGCAGCAAACAGGAACTTTATAACAAAAAACAGGCATCTTTTTTTCTGTCTCCTCTCTTTTATCTCGTCTTTTTCCAAATAGAGAATAAACTACACAAAGAGTACTGACTATACTAATTCAACATATAGCCTAATAATGGAATTTTTCATGTGCATACAGGTTGTTTATATCGTGAAAATTCCCAAAAGTAATATGTATATGTATGTATGTATGTATGTATATGTGTGTGTGTACGTTTTGTGTACTTTTTAACTATGCATAAACAGAATTGTTCACTATGTGTTTTCAGATGTGGCTTTTACACAGCTCAGCATTATATTTGACATCATGCATGTTGCTGCATGTACCAGACATTCATTCTTTTTTTATTGCTGTATGTGCTACATTATGTGACCAAAGCAGGAAACCATTCTAATTATGAAGAAATTATACTTAGTTTTTCTTTTGGAGTTATTGTGGATACTGCTGCAATGTATATTTTCATATGTGCTATTGGTATATATCAGACACAACTCTGAACAGTAAGTGGCCAGCAGTGAAACTGTTAAGACACAGAGCATGAAGTTTGGATTTGTAAATGCAAACAGGTTTCTAAAAAGACTGCTTCTATCTATATTATGCTGACAAATCTCAGTGTTTCAGTGTGCTGGAAAGATGCAAACCTCCATTTTATCTTATCAAGAGAAACAATTTGAAAATGAATTTATTTTAACAATGTGTTCAGCCTTTTGAGGATCTTGCAAACAATTAAATGCCCAAATACTGCCAGGAATGTGGGGTCTCACTTCTGTACCCCAGTGCTCTAGGATGTTGATGCAAATAAACTGCAAGCTCAAACCCAGATGGTGCAAATTAGGACCTTTGTCTCAAAAAATTTTAGAAAGGCTAAAAATGTAGTGAGGTACTTATAGCTCAGTATGAAAGCTCAGAGGTCAATGGTCAGTCTCCTGTTCTTGGAGGAAAAAACTGTGTAAATACAGTGTGAAAATTTATACACTTCCCTCTACTAAATATATTGCCTTTGGGTAAAAGGGTAATATAATCCAATGTAACAGAATTTCAGAATCTAATAACAATGATTATGTGGGTAATAATAATGGTCCAATGATTATTAAAATGGTAATGAATATAATAAAAACCTCTAAATTCCTGGCAAGTGCAAGGTCATGAGTTGATCCCTGGTTAAAAAAAAAAGAAAAGACAAAAGAACTCTAAAATCTATTGAAAGGTAAACATACCAGTACTTCAATGTTCATTTATTTATTCTCATAAAGGTTATTGTGTTAGTTAGCTTTGCATTGCTGTGAAAACAATATCTGAGATAAATAAATTTTAAGGGAGAAATTGGCTTACCGATCTGCAAGTTTCGGGCCAGTATTAGTTGGCAATGCTATTTTGGGCTTGTGGATACACATTATATCCTGGGAAAAGCACGTAGTGGAGATTTGTGCACCTCATGACCTCCAGAAACAAGGGAAAGGCAGCGAGGGCTCAGGTCTCAATGCCCCCTGCAAGGGCATGTGCCAGGCATCTAAGTTTCTTCCACTAGACCTCACTTCCTAAAGGTCACTCCGCCTCCCAAACAGATTCACAGGATGGTACCAAGCTTTTGACATATGGGGTTTTGAAAGACATTTAAAATCCAAACCAAAGCAGTTACGCATAATTATGCAGTCTTTTCTCAGTGAAATGGAAAACTCAGACAAAAAGAAATTAAATATGATATTCAAAGCCATATAGTTATACATTTTAGAAATACATACATATATACATATATATTTATGTATCCACTAATTTTATTACTAACTTGTGTATTTTTTTAGCTAATGGATAAATAAATTAGAATACTAGTAAATGGCACTTTTTATGACTTTGCATAGGAAAGCTGGTTAAAACAAAAATAGATTATCTGCGTGTTAGTGTACACTCATGTGTGTGTGTGTGTGTGTGTGCTCACACAGCGGGAATGTGGTATAGTGTGTTATAACAATGACCTGACCCTTATCTACTGGATTTATAAAAATCAAACATTGAACTCTACTTAGGGATTTAAGAGCCTATTCTTCATCTTTTCTAAGCTTAGGAAAAAAAATATTTTTTTTCTCTTTCCCTTACAGGGGTGAGAGGTGGCCTTTTTACTAATCTCCAAGAGCGCTTATGAATTAATTCAAACCTGGTAAAAACCTTTTACTTGAAAGAACAGAGGTTGTTATGTTATGGGACCTCTGTTCAAGAGGCAGAGGCTTTAAAGGTACTACCCCATCTTCACAAGTTATTTATTGTCAGGAAGAGAACATCAAAACTGCTCCAATTCTATTCAGAAAATAGTGCTTCTTTTATGTCTTTTATTTCAAGAACCAATCTGCCAAAATTACTTTAATCTTCTATACTATTCTTAAAATTTGGAGGTTTAAAATTCTAGAATATTCTCTTTGAACAAAATGAGGATGGGATGGGAGTTTGGAAAGCCATCATGGGAACTTCCATATGAGACAATCAGAGAAATATACTGTCCAATGAAAAGTTGACTGACCTCCTAAAGTTTAGTATTTGTTTTTTAAACTTTCCAGTAATTTATAAATTTTCATTGAAAAGTAGATACAGTCCATGAATTGAAATAACAATTGTATAAGTACAATCAACTGAAATTTAGAGTTTTAGATTTTTCCCAGACTCCATGTGAATTATTTATTTGCCTTCCTAATGACAGGAAAATTTCCACATGCCTGGTTAGAAATTATGAAAAACGCATGAATGTTGCATTTTATGATAAATACAATGAAAATATAAGTACTTTCTATTTTCTATACCAGAAATTTCTTTACAATAATGTCAAATGTTTTGGTACTAAATCTGTATTTCTTCCAAAGCTGAAAGAACTACCATTCCCTGGATATTCTTGAAAATTACATAAATGATTACAGTCTTACTTGTCACAATTTCTAATATGTTCAGCACAAACTTGGTGATTCTGGGAGCTCTCATCTCAGTGAGCAAAGCAGCATAATTCAAAACCTGTATTGAGACTTTTCCAACTTTTTCAATCAGTCCATAAAAGTAAAATGATTTCACAAGTTTCAACTAAACAAACACTTCCAAGCAAATCAGAGTATAAAAGGATCATTTTTAATCCTAAGACATTTTCAGGTCATGTAAAAATTGTTTGTCAAATATAATTGTTCTCTGTCCTTTTTTAAACATCATGATGTTTGGCTTTGAAATGTATTTGGCTATACTAAAATTGACAGTACACAGCAATTTATATGTAGATTCCAAAATGGTGAATACAAAGACCCAGAACCTCAAAGAGAGCTTGCAAAGAATAATTATGAGCTGTAATACAAAGTATCCTTGGTTTCTACAATCTACTTAGAGATATTACTAGTAAGAATATAGTAAAGAATGTCATAAATATTTCCAAACTACTCCTGGTATTTCACATATTTCTAAGTTGCCTTTTCCCACTAGCGAAGAAATAATTACTCTTCAAATAATTTATTTATATAAAATAGTACCCTTTTATGCTGTATGTTGTGTTACAAAACACATATATTTAAACATTAAACTACACCAAAATTTATAATATGTGTGTATATATACACAAAATATAAATATATTTTAAGGGCAGTATGAAATTCTTTGTAATACATATTTTTAACAACCTCTCTGAAGAACCTATGTTTGAGCTATAATATGATACCCTTAGTCACATAATTAGTGAGTGATAGGTTTGCATATAAAATTAATATTTTAGAGTTGAAGTTCATGCATTTTGCAGTATACCAATTAAGAAAATCCTAAAAGTATTGTCTGAAGGAACTGTTTGATTCAAAGAGAAAAGGAAGAAAATTTCTAACATAGAACCTAAATAACAACACTAGAGCAACTACTTCTAAGATAACAATATGCAATTTATCAACTAGTGATTTCTAACTGTTTTTTAAAAATTTTGTATTATTTCTACCCTTTTTCCTGTTTTCCTTTTTTCTCTAAATAAAAAAAGAACACTAACATGCAATACTTATTGTTCCCCACTGCCGAAGGGTTCCTGTATTTGTCACCTTTCTATATGTCCCTACTAATGCCTACTGCAGTCTAAAATGATTATCCAGAAAGGTTAATGAGTTAAATCAGTTCTTAACACAAACAACTGAGTGAAAGCATATAAGAGACTACTTTTCAAGGTTAAATATTTCTCCTAGGGAAAAACTGGAATCCCAAAAGCAATGTAAACACCCTAATATATAAAGAATTAAGCTTATACTTTCTAAAACCGCAGAGATTTTCTTCACTCAACAATAAGTTAATGGGAACTACACCAGATGCTTCAAAATAGGGATGGAATTTCCAATTTTGCTTTTAATAAAAAGATTTACTCTGCGAGCTTTTCACTTAATCATCTCCCACTAAAGAATCTAAAGCTCCTAAATCCTGCAACGGGAGTCATTTCAAAGGAGTCCAAACATGCTCTGGTTCCAAAACACATGTTAAATATAGTATATGAAGATTATTCATCATCTTCACAGCAGAATTTTTACTCTCAACTCTCATATCGTCTGCTGCATGACACCTCTCACTCAGAAGTCAATCATTCTTCGGCAACTGTTTATTTTGAACACTTACAAACATCATGCCGAGCTGGCAAGAAGGCTGTAATCTCTAAAATCAAAGAACGAAACAAAACAAAAAAGTGCTGGAGCAGCACTGTATTTGAAAATGTACCAGTAGTTTGCAGTTCCTAAAGTTGTGTGAAATGGTTCGGGTAATGGGCAAGATAAAGTTATCTCACGATAGCCTATAGCTTGCAATGATAATAACTAAAAATCTGGACAGTAACCCATTAGAAATGAAAAAAATAAACAATACCAGCTAGTTGGGGGTGGAGGGTCAGTCAAAACTTGAAGAAGGCCCAGTGTGGTCATGAGTTAATAAGCTTTTTTTCCCCAGTCTTTTATCTCTCACATTTGATCGCAGAGCTAGCTGAACCTCTGATCTGTGCAGAATAATCAAAATCTCCTAAAGAAACTTTATTGTTAACAAGCAATTGGACTAGAAAAAGAAAGCCCTCTAATTTGGGAATATGAGTGAAAGCTAGGGGTTGCTCTTCTGTTTTTTTCTTTGGTTTACTTTTCTTTCTTTGTTCAACTGTTTTGTTTAACTTATTATTTAGAAAAAAATTGGTGGCTTTGCCCCCTATGGCCAACTTGAATTTAGCACTAGTTGACTTGTTATAGCAATGAAGATGTCAAAAACTCTAAACCAAATTTATCATTCATACATTGCTGGTGAGAATGCAAGATGCTAAAACTGCTTTAAAAAATCAGTTTTCTACAAAGCTAAATACACACTTTCCACGCAAATCAATATTTTTCACTCAGGTAATTATTCCAAAGAAATAAAAACACATGTTCATGCAAAAACTTCCACAGAAATTGTTATAGCCACTTTAGAAATGTTCTAGCTTTATATGGATGAATAAACCTTAGCACATCAAGAGCATACTGTGTAATAAAAGGAAAATGTAATGATAAATGCAACATGGATTGAGCCAAAGGATTTATGCTGAGGAAAAAATCCAATCTTACACTCTCATACCGTATATAATTATAGGTGTAGTATCTCTTAAATGATAAATTGTAGTAATGAAACAGACCAAAGATTGGTTAGAGGTTAAGTAGTTGGAAATAGGATTTTATGCACATGGTTGTGATTATAAGAGGAAAATGAGAGATCCTTATGATGAAATTTTTCTGTTTTGAGTGTTATGGTAGTCACACAAATAGAAAACAGAAAAATTTAATAGAATTGAACTAAATAATATCACACAAATTCATACAGTAAGATGGGAGCTTTGAGTAAGTCCAGTGAGTGGCACCAATTTTCTGATTGCAATACTGTGCTATAGTTATGCATATTATTATTAAGGGAAATAGTAAGAGGTACATCTTAGCTCTCTACATCATCTTTACACCTGTGTGGGAACCTACAATTATCTAAAAATAAAAAGTAAAACCAAAAGCCACTGAAAAAATCATGACCAGCACATATATTTATAAATTTTCTTCAAAACATGGCCTAGATGCACCCTATCAATTTAGGTAGTTATGTTTTTACTTTTATTCATCTTTGAGTATTTTTAAATTTCCCTTATGACTTCTTAGAACAACTGATCATTCAAAAGAATGCTTTGAATGCACTGCCCAAATATTTATGAATTTTCTAGTTTTTCTCCTATTACTGATTTCTTGCTAACTTATACTGTAGTTAGAGAATACAATTTATAAGATTTGTTAATATTTTTACATTTACTTAGATATGTCTCATGGATTAACATAATCTGTCTTTAATAATATATATTGTTTCTATCTTTTAATTTCAGGCACTAATATTTATTATAAGCCAATCCTCAAATTTATCAGATTTTTAAAAACAATCTACAGGTTAAATAATCTTATCAAAGACAAAATTGGGGGGTTCACATTCTTCAATTTCAAAATTTTCAATAGTCAAAAATGTTTGATAAAAATATAAAGATACACATGTGAGCCAATGGCAGAAAATTAAGAGTCCAGAAATGAACTCAAATATGTATGGTTAAAAGATTTTTGACATAGTAGCCAAGTTCATTTAATAAATAAATAATAGTCATAAACAGATGAGGCATTGCATTTCCACATGCAAAGGCATCTATCTATCTGGATCACTTCACAACCTATTTACAAATTTAATAAAAATTTAATAAAAATTAATCAATGACCTAAACACAAAATTTACAACTGAAAAATTCTTTGAAGAAATCATAAAAATAATTTCTGTGACCTAAAACTTGACAATGGATAAGGAACTCTTCTACACTGTTGGTGGAAGTGTAGACTGGTGCAGCCACTGTGGAGGTCAGTCTGGAGATTCCTCAAAAAGCTGGGTATGGAAGTCCCATTTGACCCAGCTATTCCGCTTCTAGGCATATTCCCAGAAGAACTGAAAACATCATACCACAGTGATATATGCGCACCCATGTTTATAGCAGCACAATTTGTAATAGCCAGATCTTGGGAACAACTTAAGTGCCCATCAACTGAGGAATGGATAAAAAAGTTGTGGCATTTTTATACAATGGAGTACTACTCAGCTATAAAGAATGATCACATCGAGATATTTATAAATAAATGGACACGACTTGAGACCATTCTCGTAAGTGAAATAAACCAAACTCGCAAGGGTAAATACCATATAATCTCCCTAATATGAGATTTTATAAGAGTATATAAGACTTTATGGTAAGCATGAGGCCCCATCTCATAGCTTCAAAGTCTTTCAAAGCTTGAAATCATCAGTTGGAATGGTGTTATCCTGTTTTGTTTGACTATATCATACGTGATGATATGAACAGCTGTTTTGAAGAAAACATTATGACAGCTATTGCTGATTTAATATTTTCCTTCTTAGAAGTCCTACCATGCTTTTTCTGTTCTACTACCATTGGTTCTATCTACCACATTGTGTCTTATTGGAATTTGAATATGTATGATAGTTCAAACAAATTTTTTTCTTTTTTATCAAAAATGAGATATTATAGTACCCATTGATCATTTTATGTTATTCGGTTCAGAAAGCCCTGTAATTCTTTCAATCTATGCATGGCTTTATACTATTGTGTTATGTTTGATATTATTGTAATTGAAACTATGCTCAACTATAGCAGAGTAAGAGATATGGTGTTAGATACTGTTGATGTCCAGTTGACTTAATGTAAAGTATTGTGTTGTCTATGTTGTCCTGTTCTGATCTGCTTTGTACTGCCCCCTTTTGTTTTATTCTCTTTTAAATTAAAAAAAAACTTGACAATGGATTTTTAGATATGCTAACAAAAGGACAAACAAAAAAGATAAACTAGGCTTCATCAAAATTGAAAACTTTTATATATCAAAAATCAAGATGCTGAAAATTATATTATAAAAAAGGAGATTGAAGAGGATATTAAAAAATGTAGGGATATTCTTTGCTCTTGGTTAGAAAGAACCAACACTGTGAAAATGGCCATACTCCCAAAACTGTTACACAGATTCAGTGCAATCCCAATCAAAATATCATCAACATACTTTACAGATCAAGAGAAAACATTCCTAAAATTCATCTGGAAACAGAAGAAACCTAGAATAGCAAAGGCAATTCTGGGCAACAAAGGTAAGACAAGAAGTATCTCAATTCCTGACTTGAAACTATACTACAAAGCCACAGTAACAAAATCAGCATGGTACTGGCAAAGAAATAGACCTTAGGATCAATGGAACAGATTAGAAGATGCAAACACTACCACAAAGACACTCAGCCACCTGATATTTGGCAAAGGGGCTAAACAAGTTCACTGGAAAAAAGATAGCTTCTTTAATAAATGGTGTTGGAAAAATTGGCTCTCGACATGTTGAATACTGAAATAAAGTCAAAATGGATCAAAGATCTAAATATTAAAACAGAAACACTAAATCTACTGGAGGACAAGGTAGGTAAAAATCTTGGAGACATAGGAGTAGGGAGAGAATTCATAAATAAAACACAAACAAAACAGGAAATACTTCAAAGAATCAACAACTGGGATCTCATATTACTAAAAAGTTTTTGCACTTCAAAAGAAATCACCAACAAGGTGAAAAGAAACCCCACAGAATGGGAAAGAGTTTTAGCCAACAATCCCTCAGACAAAGGACTTATATCCAGAACATATAAAGAACTGAAAACCATTGAACCCCCCAAATTCAAAGACCCTCTCCAAAAATGGACATCAGAGATGAACACAGAGTTCTCAGATGAAGATATACAAATGGCAAATAAATGTATGAAGAAATGTTCACCATCACTGGTCATTCAAGAAATGCAAGTTAAAACAAACAGGATTTCATCTCACCTTGGAAAGAATGGCCATCATCAAGAAAATAACTGATAACAAATATTGGTGAGGATGTAAGGGAAAAGGAACACTTCTCCCCTGTTGGTGGGAGTGCAGACTGGTGCAGCCACTGGTGAAATCAGTATAAAGATTCCTCAAAAAATTAGGATTGGAGGTTCCATTCAATCCAGCTATTCCCCTCCTGGGTATTTTCCCAGAAAAATTGAAATGGTCATGTCACAATGATATATGTGCACCCATGTTCATAACAGCCCAGTTTGTGATCGCTAAATCTTGGAAACAATCAAAATGCTCATCAACTACAGAGTGGATGAAAAAATATGGTATTTTTATACAATGAAATACTATTCAGCTATAAAAAGGATGATCTTGAGGCCTTTATAGGTAAATGGAGGCAACTTGAGAATATCCTCATTAGTGAAATAAATGACTCACATTAGTAAATATCACATTGTGTCTCTAGTGTAAAAAATAATAAGAACTGACAGAATAATGGAATCCAAAAAGTATAATAGATATTGTAAAACTAAAAGGAAAAGAAAGTACTCTAAAGGATATAATGGTATGTATAGAACAGAACAATGCAAGGACTTCAAAACAACACAACAGGAAATCAGCAGTGGCTACCATAACATTTCTTGTTTTGTTTGAAATAGTTGTCCATACCTTCACATACAATAAAATCAAATCAAAATAGTATAAAACCTTTCAAAACAAAAGAAAAAGCATTATGGGACTTCAAAACAAGACAATAGGAAATCAACAACAGCTATGATAGTATCTTATTTTCTTCAAAATAGCTGCCCATACCTTCACACATAATGAAATCAAATAATACAAAACAAACTAAAACCAGTCAAAACAAAGGAATGAAAGCAATACAGGACATCAAAACCCAGATAACAGGAAATGAACAATGGTTACTATAATGTCTCATTTTCTTTGTGTAAACTCCTATAATGCTTTTATTCTTTTGCTTTGATTCATTTTATTCTGTTGTGTTTTGTTTTATTTTATTTTATTATGTGTCATAGTATTGACAACTGCGTTGAAGAAACTAGAATCTTATACATGGTAAACCCAATTGAAAATTCTTAATAATAAGAAGAAATGTGGACTTGCCACTGTGTAAAACAGTTTTGTGGCTCCTCCAAAAGATATCCACAACAGTCCAAATGCTGAAACTAGAAAAGTATTAATCAACAGATAAATGAGTAAACAAAATTGTGATACACATATAAAATCAAATATCATTTGGCCATAAAATGAATAAAGGTCTTATACATGCTACAACATATACCAACCTTGAAAACATTATGTTCAATGAAACAGGCATTCACAAAGAACAGGTATTTTTGTAATTTTGCTTATACTTCTTTGCCTAATATAGGCAAATTCCTATGAGAGTATTCCCAAAGATGAATATTGAGAGAAATAAGGAATTATGGCTTCAGGTGATGAAAATATTCCATATTTCGATTCTGTTGGTGAGTACACAACTCTACATTTACCCATACTCTTAAAACTCATAAATACTTTGTAAACATATAATGTTTTTATCCAGCAAAATGAACAATTGATTGCTTCCAGTTTTTTGAGGTTTCCAATTTTGTGTGGTACCTTTTTATTTTAATAGTATTATTTCCTTGTAATTTGAAAACATTCTCAAATTATATGAAGAAAAATGTGGGTTCTTTGGGTCCCTACGCAGGATAAAACTGTAATTGTAGACTGTGCTGTCATACATCATTGACAAAAATTAAACAAAATGTTATTGTAAAGTACTTTATCAAGTCAGAGGAATTTCCTGATTTTCTGATAGAATCGGCTGGTTTACTCTAGCATTTGACAGACCAAACCCATCATCACATTTAAACTTTTACTTTGCCTCGAGTTCAGTTCTGTTCCTGTTAAGGACAATGGATGTTGGTCCTCTGAGTCTTGCAATTAATTGCTTCTGAAGTTTGCCACTAAAATTTTTAGTAATTTTCATAAGATTGAAGAAGGGCTACATCTTTTCACTAAGATAAAAATTCAGCTATCTTCTATATTCTGTGTCTTCCTAAAGATTCATGAACTGCATTATCTGTAACTATTTCTGATTTTCCATATTAGGAGTATTCATTTTTCTCCCAATGCATTTTTAATAAGTCCAATAGTAAGGAGTATTATAATTCCAGTTATTTCAAAGTGTCTAAAGTGTAAAGTAGCTATGCCTGTCATAACTGTCTGTATGACTTTGAATTCTTTACCTGACTAACAGTTCAATTGCTAGTAACTTCCAAGACCCCTGTTTTTTCACAGAAGTTTTTCACATTCCATCTTTCACAACCCACTAATTCACCCTACCTATTCTTTGCAGTAGAATTCTCATAATGATGCAAAATTCCTCTGTAATTTCCTTTGTTTTAATTTTCAAACATGCTAGGGTGGGCCAAAGTTCAAAATTAACAAGATCCATTATTTATTTAGCATGATTTCTGGTCTCCCAAAACAAAAAATCAAAATTTCCTAACTCACAAGATTGCAGAGAAATTCTAAACCTTCTGTTAATTTACATATGGAAACATCAATTTCATCATTGGTTTTATAATAACCATACAAAATTATATTTGTAGTTGTAGCTGTGAGCTTGGATGCTCTGTGGTAAGTATGTCATCTTTATGGAAATCCCGTTGGAAAGAAAACTCATGTATTTCTCTCCGGTACGTAAGATCACTTTTATTGGAAATATTGTTCACTGAGCTGAAACTCTCTGCACTGTGATTTATTGTACTTCCTATATGGATTTTACAGTTATAACCTAATGGTAATAGAAGCAGAGTTATCTGCATGCACAAAGGGCCTTGTAATATTTTTCTCTGTCTTCTGAGGCATAGGCCTATTACAATGTATTTACATCTTACATTTGAAACATTTTAAGATATGCATTACATATTCATAGGTTTTAAATTATTTTCATCTACTTGAAATAATGTGGACAACTCTTATGGCTCCTATTAGGCCTTAATAGATCTTCCTCCTCCCTACCATCAAGATAAACAAAGGTCCACAGGCAGAAATAAGATCTAATGTTACATTCTATTGGCATCTGTCGTGCATGGACACATATACAGCATGGCACTATGGGCTTAGACAGAAAACATAACAGGGTTATGGGGAAAATGTACCAGCAGAGACGCAATGCAGAGCAGGACTCCTCCATGCTCTTGGCACTGAGAAGACAGCAAGACTTGGGTAAAGCACAGCTGGAGGCATTGCTCAGCGTCTGACATCAGCTGAACCAATTCAAAACCATTAAGCCAGTGACCGAAACAGAGAAGGAAATGTGGAATGAGCCTCAGAGCCTTCCAGTTTTTTCCTCCTCTATCCACCCTTTGGCCCTTGATGGCTCATTGACTGTGTCTTTCTACTAGCTCTCATGAATTCTGGGTTCTATGATTCTTACACAATTGCCAAACCTCCTGAAGCTGATACAGATAGTAAGCCGTTTCTTGAAACAATTATAAAAGACATTTTCTTCATCCATCATATTCTTTTAGCAGTCATTGGTATTCGTGATTAATTGAAGTCTGATGTCTCTTTGTTTATAAGTCAGGCTTATAGGGGTAAAATGTTCTGCAAGAAATAAGGAATCACACTTCTTTTACAAAAGCCATAGTGGGGTAATGAAGATGGTAGTTGTACCATCATGAGAAGTGAAGTCACTATTCAGGGTCTATTTCTCCCTATATCTAAACAATATGTACTTATTATTTACCAAGGTTATAAACTATTCATCCATATACCACTGACAAAACAAACAGGAATTTAAGAACTATTAAAGATAGCCAAACTGTTTATCTCCAGATGCTCCTGGGTTATTGCACCATCATTCTTGGGTACCCAGTTGCTCAGCAAATTAGAAGAGATATAGAAGTGTGTAACTTTTTTTTTTTTTTTTTGGTATGGGAAAGTGAACTCTGGACCTTGCACTTGCCAGGCAGGCACTTGTGCCACTGAGCTAGATCTCTGGCCCAGAAGAGTACAACTTTTGAATAACATCAGCCACTACCCTTCCCAATTTTGTTACTAAAATTGATTAAAAGGCTTGAACAGAGGACAAATAGAGGTATCTATGAATGTCAGAATTCTTCCCAATGGCAATGTAAGTCTGATTGGCTGCTTCAGTGCAAATAATTCCTCCTAAATGTAGTCACTTTGTATCAAAACATACTGTGTAACTTTAGGATTGAATTCATGATTTAGTTGTTTTGTTTCAATGGAAGGCAGCTGTTAAAAACAGGTCTATTTTGCCTTTCATAATCCATTGATGAGTGGCTCAAAGGTAGAGTGGCTGAAGGACAGAGTCCAGTCATGAGCAGCTCAAAGGTATGTAATCCAGAAAGAGATATGAGGCATATATATAAATTATTATTTTGATTAACTTCAAAAAATCAATTGATGATCAGGACAACTAAGGTTTCCTGCATGGAACCACCAGTGCTGTGACATAGCAACATTTTTCCATGATTATGTTTAGCAGACGGTTAAGGGATTTTATAAGGTCTACCCTCCTTACAGAAGTTGGTTGTTTGCTTTTGTTTTTATCTTTGATTCATATTCTTTACCAAATTTCAAAGTCTTGTCCACAAGACCCCTACTGTGATAGCAGTGTGGATAAAACTATGGGCAGGTTGACTTGTAAGAAATTAATAGTGAATTACCTGTTCAAAAAGCTAAGTCTCCAAGGCTAATCATGGATGTTGAACTGTCACATCGTATACATCTTCAACTGAATATTTTTACACTCACCTTTCCTTATGTGCTTTATGGCTCAGTGCAGGTGCTTTGCAATAAAAACTCACAAATCTCCTTTTAATGAAAATGACTTGCTTTCTGTGGGATTAAATTACAAGATATAAGCTGTTGTTAAATATCAGAATAATGTTTTCAAGCCCAGAAATAATTTAATAATAGTGGAAATTTTAGTTTATATGCTATCTTTCATTTTGCTTCTGTTTGTTTTTATATTGCACTGAACAAATATAAGAATGGTTCCAGGAGTTTGAAGTCTGAAGTAATTAGAGACCCATGAAGAGGGCTTGTCTTACTTCTGTGAGACACTTTTCAAGGCTGTGCCCTGCCAGTCAAGAATGGGAAGAAATTTTTGTCTAGAGATGGAGATTTTCATAAAACTTCCAATTACAGAATGCATTTCCTCCAATATCCATATAGTTCAAATATTTGATAGGCCTCCTTATTTCAGTGGGAGGCAAAAGGTCAGTCAATTTTATTCAACAGACTTCAATATGACTAGAGATCATAGCACAGTTAGTTGCCAAGGCAAGTCGTGTGGCAGAACCTATGCTCACTGAAGGCCTGATTCATATTTAGTCAATTTGGTTTGAATACTACGTAATGGAATGTAATGACTTTTCAGACAGAATCACTATCAAAACATCATCAATACCCTGGAATATGTACATCCATCTATTGGTCCACATCAAACTCAAGTTTGTCCAATTTCTGACAATGTGTCCCAGAGAAACTTCGGAGAGTAAGAACATACTGTGTTACTTGTCAGGTAAAGACAAACTGATTTGGAGGCTGTAATTAAAGGGATATGGAAAAAAGCAACACTCAAGGTTCAGTGTATATATCATTCATCAGTGACTGACTGGTATTTGTTCAGTCATTGTAATGGAATGTGGCATTCTAAGAACCACAGGTTTTTTTTTTCCTTCCAAGGATCACCAGTTCACAGTGAGTCTCTGAGTACTAGTGACTTTTAATGTCTTTTCACTGGCCAGAATAAGAGATTGTTTTACTGCACTACTTCCTACCATATAGCTTGGATGAAAAGAGGACAATTTTTTTCCTTTGTAGAGTGAAGTGATATTGTTTCAATATTACAACCATTGATAAGCTTTAACTTGCAATCATATTGAAGCTTAGTTTTCAGCTAATAGAATCACCACCACCAAGAATCACAGTGAATACAGTGCTTATCCATTCTCATAAATGTGCATTCAGAACACCCCTATTAATCAAAAGTCAGGATACTGGAGCAAGCACAGTCCAGAGCCCTTTCCCTTTTTGAGATCTACCCCCAATGAAATAACAACCATTATAACGTGATTTACTCAAAATTCTCTTATATGCAATAATCTGGGTTTTCCCATCATGCATTGAGTTGTATGCATTTTTCACTGAAGAGGAAATATATCCTATCTACTCTTGTCAGTCAATTAGACTGGATGCATTTTGGAGCAAACTCTGTCTTAGTTTATTCCTAGTACATTTATTCTCTAAATGTACTCACCCACCCACTACCATAATATTGATATTTTTATAATATTCTTCAATCTCTTTGATGCACCATCATCCTTAAACAGAGCCACAGCACATTTCCTCTTTGTCATTCCCCCTAGCCTTAGAACATGTGTGCTAGTGAAATGCTTTTCACTTCCCAGGCTATCCTGCATCCCAAATCCTAAACTCTGCCTATTTCTCATTAGTTACCAGAAATTTCATTAATTTTTGTTTCTTTTCCACAAAATTCATCATTAAAATTTCAGATCATGGATTTTGCTGTCATAACTTGCACATATCTAAACTAACACTACAGAGAATTATTCCATATAGAGTTTCAAATGGCCTGGCTAACTCACCCAATGAAAGTCTATAGAAATGCTAAACTAGTTACCTATTTCCCTTCCCTTCCTCAAGGAAGGAAAATAGCTTACACCTGCCATTTTCCAAAACACATACCCTGAAATGGAACAATGCATGCTTCTTCATGGTGGCTTGTTATTACTCAAGAGAGACTTTAGGCACCCCCAACACATCTAAATGTAGAAAAAAGAAAAGCGTTTTAAGAAAACTTGAAGACACTAAGATAGGTAAGGTGGAGGAGTTTCAGATTATCTGTATGTAAGTGGTTTTACCCAAAAGAATAGTGAATATTGTTTTCATAACAACAGGTAATTTCATAGTTTGGAGCAAATATCTTGCCTAAATTAGCCTCCTCCAGAAACTCGCAAATAGAGAACTGTCTTTTTGAGGCATTTCAAAGCATTGGGCCCCAGGTTCTAGACAAAGACAATTTCTGGGTTGTAAAAGTGCCAAGAAGCATTTTAGAGATTTCTAACCCAGAGGGACAGGGAAAGAATTTGTAAGTCTTTCAAGTCAATGCACAAAGGCTGTCACTTGTGGGTGATGGAGGGTGTTTAAGGCCTAGAGTTATCAAGAAGTCTGATTAAAGACAAATTAAGCTCAGAGAACATGCATGAATTATTGATGATGAGATGCTTTTCAGAAGCTAATACCCAATAATCCAGGAAAAATTGATGAAGGTAGACTGGCTCTGGCTGTGACCTAGTAAATATCTATTATTTGGAGAGTCCCTATTCATGAAGTCAGTAGCATTGAGCCTAAGAAATAAAGTGAGTAAAGAGTGAGGGATCCAAAATTTAGCAGCTTTGGATGGAAAGTGAAACGTAAGTTAGATGAAAAAGTCAAACAGTGTGTTCTTTCGTAACTGAAGACACTACATTATAGTGAACACTGCTGAATTCTACACTTCAAGCATATTTCTTCAAAGTTTTGGTCATCTACCAGGGTTTCTTCCTGGGATGTGTTGATCCATTTTCCCAATAGCTGCATTATCTTTGACTTGAGTATTTTTGACCAAAAATCCTTTATCATCTATTGGAAATAGGTCGAGTGAAACAGGACTGGCAAGCCAGCACTCTCAAAGGCTGATGCAGAAAGACTTCAAGCCCAGAAAGAGTAACTTAGTGGCTCTGCCCCAAAAAATGTTTTCATGAACCCTGAAAGATGGGTTGGGCCAAAACTTAGCATGCAGGCTTTGGGTTGTTCAAGCCCCAATGTCATTTTAAAAATTTATTTGAAAAGTTTTAGTTGGCTTTTCCGTATCAAAGACCTAAATTGATTTGAGTCTCACACATTTTTCACAAGTCATTCAGTCTCAGAGGCAATGCTTTTCTGGAGGGCAAGCACAGATTAATGGTGCGTTGGGATGGAATAGTCAGTTACTCAGGAAAAAGAGCGGATGGCATATGGAGTCAAGTAGAACGCCAGCGACACCAAACACCCCCTAGCACATTCATCACTGCCAATCAAATTGGTGGACACGTTCACCATTTTTATGCTAATATACAAAACTATTTAATCTCATCTTGTCTAAATGGAATACTTCAAATACCTATTCTCCTATCCCTTTAAT
Source organism: Dolichotis patagonum (assembly GCA_004027295.1). Lineage (NCBI taxonomy): Eukaryota > Metazoa > Chordata > Mammalia > Rodentia > Caviidae > Dolichotis > Dolichotis patagonum. The sequence continues at coordinate 45,250 of PVJX010006209.1, forward strand.
TTACATCCAATGCCGACACTGAGCTTTGCTACACTTAGAAAAAAATCCCATCAATTGCTTTCCTAAGATTTCATGTGGTTCTTCCCAAATGCAGAATAAAGTTACTACAAAACTGTCTAATGTAGCAAAAAGAAAAACATCTTGAAATGTGTTTCTTCTCCCCCATTTCACACCAGTGGGTCTTACTGGCATGTGAAAGCCCTCTTACCTCACAAAAGATACTAATCCAAGTATTATGCCAATGCCAACAATATTATAAGTTGTAACAAAGAGATTTTACTGTTGTAGTCTAGATCCTTCATCTGCTTCCTCATATGAATAGAATGTAACCTCTTCAAGAATTTAGAATGATGTACTCATCTTTGTTATTCACACTGAGTATGGTACAAAACTGGCTGTTTTGGTTGGATAGAGGATGGCCTCTAAAAACCTCATGTGTTCACAAGTGGGACTTTCTTAAGGTGACTGGATCCAGGGGATCGCTAATCAGTGGATTAATACATGGTTGAATGTGCAGGGGGGAAGTGGTCCTGTTGGAACAGGAGGGTCACCATGGACATGACTATATATATCTTTCCTTCTCTTTGCTTGCCTGTCACATAACTTGAGCAGCAATCTCCTTCTAAAATGCTGTATCTGCTTCACAGCTACCTCACCAGGGACTGTAACTATGAACCAAAAGAAACCTCTCCTTCTTTAACTTGCAAGAGTTGGGTATTTTGTCCCAGAAACAATAAAATTGACTAACATCTATGTGGGCGCCAGAGAAGTGAGGGTGTTGCTGTGCTGTGATGATGTGCTTTGAAAGTCTCTAGAAACTGTTTGCAAGAGATTTGGAAAGATTTGGAGATGTTGGCTAGAGATGCTCTGGAATGCTAAACGCAGTTAAATTGGATATGCTAGTCAGAGTTCAGAAGACCACAGCTCTTGAATAAATGTAGACAGGAAAAACCAGGACCAGGAGGTTTCAGTTAGGAAGGATCCCATTGGTATTTGGACTTGAAATCACATATACTACACCCAGCCAGAAAGCTGACCGCAGTGTCTTCATGTTCAAAGACTTTATGAGACTGAAATTAATGATGTGAATTAATCTGGAAGAGGAAATTTTAAGCTGCCAAAAGGTCAGGTTGTGGTGCTGATAACAACTTTTAGCCAGGTATATACTGAAAAAGCAAAACCAAAAATCAAATTTAAAAATTTCACTCTTTCCAGAAAGGAAACACCCACAAAGTTAGAGCACAAGAGAGCTTGGTTACTAAAAAGGTGAACATTAAAAAGAGGCCAAGTACTTCGGATCATGACAATAGGACAGGTGCTAGAGGGCATCTGAGGATTCCGGGAAACTCACCATTAACTGGCTCAAGGGTATAAAAAGGAAAATGTAAATGTTGAAAAACTTTCCTTCAAGAAGAGAGATCCAGGGATCTTAACACATTCAGAGCCAACTTGGAAAGAATTTCCCCAAGTTCATTCACACTCTCACAAATATCTATAGACATGATTCAGTGGGGCCAGGCTACTGTAAGATCTTGGCATCACCCAGGTGGTGCTGGATTTACTGGCATGCAGAATGCAAGAACTGAGGAATCAGAGAGAATTTCACCAAGATTACAGAAAAAAGCATGAGAAACCAAGCAGTATTCCCCTGAGAGGGCAGTGAATGAAGTTGTTACAGTAAAGATAAAGTGTAGTAGAGACCCCAGGAAGTTAGAGATGCCAGGAACATGAACACCTGCTGAGGAGGCCACAGGCAGTGAGCAAAACCAGCCTACAAGATCCATCAGGTCTATACCCAGCAAAGATGTAGTGGTACGCTGGCCATTTGGAGTTTGCGTCTCATTCCATTTTGTCTTGGGTGCTAGACAGAAAGCTAAAGGAGTTAATGTTTGTCCTAGGGGTTGCAGTTGTGCTTTGGTCCATTTCCCTCCTATCCTCCTACTTGTCCCTTTTGGAACGGAAATGTTTGTCCTCTGCCATTGTATGTCACCAGTGTTTTGCTTTCTTTTTCACTTTTATAGGCACTCTCGCCTAAGAGTCTGTCTTAAATCTCAGAGGAGACTTTGGACTTGGATTTTTCAGCAATGTTAAACATTTGAAGACTGTCACAGATGGGCTAAATGCATTTTGTATAATGAGAAACATGAGTGTTTTTAAGGTCAGGGAAAGAATTTAGAGCTAGGAATGTATTTAGAGCTAAGAATGTATTTAGCGCTAGGATGACTTTCCAAATCCTCATGTGTTCAGAGGTGGGACTTTTAGAAGTGGGTTGGATCAGGAGGATGATTTACTGAATGTGCTGATAGGAAGTGGCTTCTGATCAGAAGAGGTGGGTCACTGGGCACCCTTAGTCATGTATCTCCTACCTGAGCTCCTCCCTTCTCTCTGCTTCCTGTCCACCATGACAAGAGCAGCTTTCCTTCACAGCAGGCCATTTCTTCATGGCATTTCTGCTTTGGAGCCATTCAACCAGGGACTATAACTATGAACCAAAATAAACTTCTCCTTTAAGTCGCAGGTATCAAATAAGTTTTCCTAGTAACAAAACAAATGAATACAATACTGACTCAATGTTGGTCTTCATTAAGACCAAATTAATGAAAACTAATTGGTAATGGAGAAAAATAGATGGAATTTATGTATAGCTCTGCAAAAGAAATATAAATGTGCTTTCCATGGTAATAAACCACAGATGATTTATCCACCATATATAAACAAACACACACACGTGATATATATATATATATATATATATATATATATATATCAACAGCAGCAATGGCACAATGTCTAAGGATTCTTTGATCTCATTTATCCACTTCTTTAGAAACTAGGAAAATGCATTCTGTTTTCTTAAATCACTTTCTCTGACAATTTTTCAAGACTCCGGTATTGATTGATTTCCATCAATTCTAGCCTTGAAATGATAAAAAGGATACAACATAAACAATGAGCTGCCTGAACAATATTTAGGTGAACATTCATCAGTGTAACAGTTCTAACTTAAAAGCAGTAAGGAAGAGTAGTCCTCCAGTACCTAAGTATAGTTCTCAGCTTTAATGAAAAAGAGACAATTAGACCAAAGGCATTTGCGGACTTCAAGTCACAATTCATCAAACTGTCAGAGACAATAAAATGCTACATACCTAATCTTTCCTGTTAACCATAATGTAGGCAATGCAATTACATTGTTGCAGCAAATTGGCAAGAATTAGAAGAATTAATGTAAAAACCTTGTGAAATTTTCTGTTCCAGTAAATGGTGTCATTCATATTTAAAAATCTGATGAAGAAATAGTAAGTATTCAATGAATTAGCAATAAATATTTCTCCTTGGACCCATTTCCTTTCTTAGGAATTTTAGAGCTATGTTTTAAGTATATGTGTAAGGAAAATTGATTACAAAATCTCACTACTAAAATTAAAACCTAGTGATCATTTTAAATGAACTAGAAATTAGTAATACAAAGCATTTATAATACACAGAAACAGCAGAGAGGGCTGGGGATATAGCTCAGTGGCACAGCACCTATCTAGCTAGCATGAAGTCCTGAGTTTGATTCCCAGTACCAAAAAAAGAAAAAGAAAAGAAGAGGACAAGGAAATTTAATTTTCGAAGTTGTCAGAATGCTTTAAGCACACTTCTTCCATAAAGAGTATATCTATGTACACACCAAAAAGAAAATTGTACTTGATACAAAGAGATACAATTAAATGTAAAAAAATGATACAATTAACTGTAACTATAAGGAATACAGAAAAATAAAATAACACACCCCTCCCCAAATGTGCAAACATTCATTAGAGACTTGTGAATGCCCATTGCAAGGGTTAAAAAGAGGGTTCATATTTGACCCATAGGAGTCCCAAGTCCTCTGCTAATATGTAAACACATAATTATGATTCATAATCACTTTTCACAAATATCAAGAAGATGAAGGACATTTATTCCCACATCTGATCTAATCTTGCCTTGGTACAGAGCAATGATAAAATATGTTTGCTAGGTTTGCTTGGCATTCTCATTTCAATTTTTATTCACTTAATTTAGTTTTATCTTATTATTGTTATTTCTTCTTCCACAAGAAATCAATGCATATGTGGAGAGGTCGGGCTTACAAGAGTTAGAGATTTCTACTACTTCTCTTTAATCTACCCATTGTTCTCTGAATCCTGGCTGCGCTTGCTGTGGATTTGTCAAACGCAGTTCTCTTTTGCTATTTCGTCCCACCTTGGTTCCTGTTGCCATTTTGGTCCTGCTTTACTCACATTGTAGCTGTGGTGCACGTGCTCAAATGCTTCATTACATCCCTCCACTGCGAGCTCTTAAACCAGCAGGACCAAGCATCTGCGTCCTTCTTAAATTATAGAAAATATTCATTTCTTCCCCTTCCACATGCCACACACACCCAATTCACCACTCATTCCAATGCACTTTCTTTCTCTTTATCTCTTTTTCTCTTTCTCTACCTCTCTCTGTCTTTTCCGTGCCCCCGTCTCTTTCTCTGTCTCTGTCTCTCTATCTTTCCCCCCAAACGAGACATCCATTTCTACACTGATGTAGTCACCAATATTGAATTTTCATTTTAGTTTTAAATACAAAGTGGAACAAAAATATCCTCTCTTTCTTCCCCCAGTGATGAGATCAAACCCAGAACCTTGCATACATCATTGAAGCACTAGGCACCCAAACTACATCTCCAGCTGTCTCTTTTTTGCTTTATTTGGTTGTTTGTGTTTCCTCCACAAAACACTTGCCTACACAAACCAATCCTTCCTACAATTCTCAGATTCCTCTAGAGAACAGGAACTTTCTATTTTTTGTTAGATAATGTTTACCATATGTTATATTCTTCTTATGTTTCTTCCAGGAGCTTTAGAACCACCTACTTTAGCCCTAATTATGGACAAGATTCAGGAAAGGGAATACTTTTATTTTTCTGTAAGTAAATGGCATACAGAAATTTCTCATAAAAACGGTCCCTATTAGATTCATAATCATATTACAAGTGTGGGATAGAAGACAATGTTAATGCTGGGAAAGTATAAATAAAAAAATCATATCAACTTAGGACAGTGGCAGCAAACCTGTGGCATGTATGTCACAGCAGGCTGTTTGTATCACTGGAAGTTCTAAAAGGTTTACTACCATTGATTTAGGAAACTAAAGAAGGGTTGAAACAGAAAGCACCAGATTACAATGGTGAAGATGAGCAGAAATTACAAAAGTTAAAGTGACAAATACTGTAAATCAAAGAGCAAGTTATATTTATATCAAATATATTGGTTTACCAACAAAAGATTTCTACCGTAGACACAGATATTTGATGCTCGGAGATACCTTTTGAAGGACAAACTTCTGCTATGGTACAGGGCTTTCAGTGGATAGCCCTCAGCCACCAGCTCTATCAGACTTGGTCTCAATTTCAAAAATAACACCAAGAGCCCCTATTTACTCACTGAACAAGGTGAGGTTACAAAGTCCCACGAATTTTAGTCATTACCCACTCCAGAGCCCTCAGGTTCTCTGGGTATTTCTGGGTTTCTGCTCTACCTCAGCAGAGAAATCAGAAGTGGAGTACAAGGAATTCTGCTATCAGTGGGGGCTGATTTCAACAGCAGTCGTCAGCCAATAATTAAGCTACAAACACAGACAGTTGAAGAACCTGTGCCCCACAATGTGACAGTTAATGCTTTATAGGTGACGAAGGTATACAAGGAAGATCCTATATTAAATCAGGTAAAGAGCAGGTGTTACACTTTAGGAAAAGTCTAGAAGATACACGGATAAAAGCATAGCATGACCATGGCTAGAAGCTATTGATCGTCTATTTAAAAAGATAAATAGCAGCTGACATAGCAGGCAACCAAAAATGAGAGATGAAAGCCTGAGTCCTTGTTGATTGTCTTCAAAGAAGCTTCTATCACCTTCGGGGCAGCGGGGAGAAAAAGCCAAGAACCAATCCCAGGATGTAAGAGGCTAAGTGGTTCAATGCCCAAGAACAATGCTTAAATGTGCAACCCAGTCAAGTCAGTTATACCATACTAAGGGCTCTGTTTATGGAACCCTTGAACCTTGACAGGAGATGTGGCTGTCTTTGAAATGGAGTTAAGTACATGCTAGAGGTGCAAGGAGCATACTATGAATGATATCCTGGGTGAAGATATTCCACCCAGACTGTCCTTAAAACAAGGACTTATTATAGGTGCTACGCTCAGCAGACAGACTCCAGCTACTGTCCCCTTGCATGTGTCTGTACTGGAAAGCGTGGCAGCCTGTGCCCATTTACTGAATGAGGGCAAAGGCATGCTGCAGCTGCGTGCAGTACACTCTACCAGTAAAATCCTCCAGAAGCCCCGGCCGGATTTCTGCAAGCTTTGCCAAATCTCTTCCACTGCTCCTTCTGCCCAAGGCAACGTTTTCTTCTTTAGTCGGTGAAACTGATCCATGATACAGATCTTGAAACTCAACTTCAGAAACAGCTTCAGGTGATGCCAGAGCACAGCCTGAATGGCTCAGCTAGAAAACTGTTAGCACAAACATGAGTGTGCAGCTTGAAGGTCTTCGTTTTGTTGTTGCTGTTTCCTAGACAGTATAGTTAATTTAATGTTATTTGATTGGTAGTTTCTGAGGAGATATTTTTAAAGTTCTGAGAAAAATAATATTTTCAGTTTTTATTTTTTACTACAAGTGTGTACTAATATGCTGCATTCCTGGTAGGGAGTTACTGCATCTACATAACATATATCAATTCATTTTTCATCCTCTTTTCTGCTTTACCCCCCTACTCTCTCTATCCTGTGAGTCCCTACCCACTAGAAAATGATCTATGTCCTTAATTCCTGCTATTTGTTTTTTGTTTTGCTCTTTATTTATATTTTGGATTTCATTAGAGAAATCATGTGACATATAAGCTTGTGTGTCTGCTTTATGTCACTTAACATTATCCCAAGTAAATCTATTTTCCTACAGATGATTCAATTTTTCTCAGTTATAAAATCAATCCATTTCTTATGGTATAAGTGCTAAAATGAAATACATCAATTATTCACTTCAATTTTCCTGTGAAGTTTCCATATCTTTGGCTCAGTCTTAGCACATTGTGTTCAAAGTAAGTGGAAAACCAGCAAAGTATATGACTTCTCTTGTGTAGCTGAACTAAGTAAGAACATGTTCACATTTACAAAATAAATAATGCACATGAAGTGACTGAGATATAGTATGTGCTTAATAAAACATATCTGTAGTAACAATTACTATTTCATAGACATTCACTTTAGATATCTTATTTAGGAACAATGAAGGGAGCCATAAAATTGGACAAACTTTTTAGAGGGTAAAATTAGAAAACAAAAGGGGACTTCCAACATTAGCTCATCAAAATGAAGAGGCACTGAAAATGAGCAGCTAGTAAGGAAAGAGAGAGGCTATGGAGAATACACATCAGAAACCAAATGAACAGCTGTGTGCGGTGGTGGAGGTCTGTAATCCCAGCTCCCAGGATGCTGAGGCAAGAAGATCTTCATGAGTTCTTGGCCAGTCTGGATGATGTGGTAATTTCAAGGTCATCCTGAATTACATAGCAAGATTCGTCTCAGAGTCAAAAAAGAAAAAAAAAGTGAAAACCAAATGAATAAAATGTTTTAACAAGGAAACAATGGTCAGAAAGTCAATCATGTAAAATCCTCTAAAATAGCTATAAGAATTATAGCAATCAGACTTTGCAAAGTGGAGGTCAGTAGTAGCCTTAACAAGGCATTTTTATAATGTAATGTCTCAATATACAGAGTAGGTAAGAGAAGATAAATACATGTAGCATATATAAACATCTCTTTTCAGAATGTTTTTGTAAGGAGGGAAGAGAAATGGGAATGTGGTTAAAAAGCAAAGGGAAAGACCTTTACTAAAAGGTGGACGAACAGAGCCATACATGAACTCTCCTTTTTAGTCTCAAGATTCAGCATTATGATCATATGAAGAACAGCAATGCAATGCAGTATTTTGCTTGGCTAAGCCAATTTCTTGTCACATACACAGCTTTTAACAAGACTTTAATACATAAATGTCATTTTAAAATATTCCTGTTTTTCAGTCAAGTACTTTAAATTATGATCCACTCTCTTAAATACCTGCTCACTTGTAATACTCTTCAAAATGGCTCATTGTTAAACACCCAAGTTAACTTAAAGTCTCTTAACAGGTTAAACACTAGCACTTAACTCCTAAAGTATATTAGCTCTAAATTGAACATTAAGTAAAAAGCACTCAACGCTATTTAAGGGTTTAGTGCCTTCTTAGAAAGGTACCATATTTGCAATCAGATATGATTTTCATTAGCTATTATGGAAATAATCCACAGAACAATGACTCTAATTGGTATTATAAGAAAATGTTTCTCTTTGGACAGGAGATGAATTCAAGCAAAAGGTTTAGGTTAAAGAAAAAGCTCCCTTACTCGCCAGCCTATTTATTTTTGTGTTTCTCCAGTTATTTATCCAGACATAAGCGGGGACTCAGAGGTGCAGGTTAGGTGTAATTGACCCTCCCCATCAGTATCTGTTTGCTTTTGGAGGCAGGTGCACACCTGAGTATTGACTGAGCCCCTCCCTGACTAAGTAGACACCTAACTACTACTTTAGCTGCTGGCAGTAACTGCATTACCACTTACTTTTCCAATTCGCCATCCTGCTGCCCAGAGATGAGTTCTAAATGCCCAGGGCTCAAGGTGAAGAGATTGAAGCTAAGGCGAAGTTATCCCAATTTCCACTGAATTTGTATTGTTAACAATTTAACTTTTCAAAGGATTTTGGAGTAAAGCAATCAACCTGCTGCCTGAGTTGGGCAGGACACAGGGCTGAGACTGCTGAATCAATATGTGGAAACTTGACTGACAACTTCAGTAATTTGATGCAGGATTTGGGACAACAACTGGAGATAAATTACTTAACATAGTTGGGAACCAGAATTGTGTTCAGAAAGAGAGACATTTTTTTTTCTTTTTCCTGAGAGGAGTGAGGAGAATTGCACTGACAGAGAAGTAATGGACAAAAACAAATCTCTTACAAATATTACCCCATAGGTAACTATATAAGATCTGATGAATATCTTTGAATTGTCTGTGCAGGGGGTAAAAAGTGTTGTGAAGCACACATAAATCAACAGTGATATAAATATCTCCAGTTGGAATTATGTAACTATAGAGCATTTATGGCTAGAGTATAGAAAAACACTCAGTTCATGGTGAGAAAAACTCAATATGCAAGTCATATTTTGAACTACAAATCATGAAGCAATTCTTTTATAATTCAATTTGATTTATAACTAACCTACAGAAAAAAAACCTTATTGAAGTTTATTTGTAATTTTAAAAAACCTGTGTTTGTATATTACAAATAAGTCTCTCCCCAGCCCCCTTGCATTGCCTACTAAATTAACACCTTATAATCCAATATATCCAGTAGTTACAAAATCTGAGCTGAACTCCTCCTCATACTCCCTCATACTAGAGTATGAGAGGTAAAGAAGAGAGGAAGGCACATAGAGAAAATGCTAAGCTTAACTTCTTTTTCATTTTCTCAGTCACCACCAATTAAGAAAAGCTGCTCCTATTTTCACATACAGGAAGAAAATAAAAGGAATCACTGTTCTTCTGCATGGCTGTAGTAAAGACCTTAGAGATAGGAAAGTAAGTACTTCCCAATACAGCAGGGACTGTGTTTTAGGTTTTATTTCTGCTCTAATAGAAGCATGTTATTCTTTTGAGGGATTACTTTCTCTAATTTGGTTTCTTTCTGCCATATTCAAAGTGTAACATGTGACATGATATAGGCAAGTAGGAGGTTTTCTGTTGAGCAGAAAGAGCATAAAAGTGATTGGACTCCATCCCATTCTAGCAGCCATGACTCATTTAAGTCATTACACTTCAAACTCTGGTACTTCCTGCTTTTTATCTTCTGAGACTACCTGCAAAGCTTGCTTCCAGAACGCATATCCATACATAGCATCTCATAACTTCTATCATCTATGACTTTCCCAATAAACGTTCTTCCTCCCTCCCTTCCTTCCTACCTTCATATTTAGAGGGTTGAGCATTGAACAGTAGACCTCATGCACACTAGACAAGCACTCTACCAGTGCTTTAAACCCAAGATCCCTGTTTTATTTACTTTAATCAAACTTCTTTTCTGTCATTTGCAATCAAAAATCACCAAACCGATCCAAAGGACTGCGATTGATTGGCTCCAATGCGGATGAATCCATCATAGCTCTCCTGCAGGGCCACGGGTATGTATGCAGCTCTCAATGTGAGCTCTCTAACACATTTTTGCCATGGACTTCAATGTCTTTTGTAGTTTGTGCATGCTATTATAGTAATGTGGGGGGTTTTAATGTACTTTTTTGGTAAAATTGATCAACAAAGTATAATTACAAGCACAATACCTAGGAATTATCCTAATGCTTTTCCTTTTCACTCATTGCCTTCATCCAGTACTTCACCAAGACTTTTAAAAGTACAGGTTTACAGTATATACATATACATTCCTTGTGTAGAGGTGATACATGTCCATAACACATGTATCAACTCTTTTCCGTCCCTTTTCATATCCTCCTTCCCCTCCCCTCTTCATCTCTTGACATCCTTCCCAACTCGAGAAAAATCTATCCTCTTGCATCATTTTATTTTGTTCTTTATTTATAATTTATATTTGTCATAAAAGAGAAATCAGGCTATTTTTAAGCTTATATGTTTGATTGCTTTCACTTCATATCATGGTCTCAAGTTACATCCGTTTTCCTACAAATGACTGAAGTTTGTTTATTTTTTTTTATGGTAGAGTAGTACTTCTAAGTCGCTGTTTAGTCTGTACACAGGGTCCTATCTCCACTATCCCTGCTATGGAAGATGGTCATTTCTCTCCTAAGTAACCACAAGAACTGCCTAACCATTCTGCTCCTTCTTGTGTCCAATTTATTTTCATCTATTACCAACAGAGAAATCAGAATGAAAGAGGAATTAAATATCACACAGCTTGCTTTAAGTACTTCAGTAAAGTCCAGAGCTCTTAGGACAATGCCAAAACTGCTGAAGTGTCCTTTAAAACAAGTAGTTTAGAATCCCTTACTCAAATTTTAACTTCATATAACATTTGTACTTGATTCACAGTATCTTCCACGGTCTGGAAGGATCTGTGGTCCACCCCACAGAACCTCTGTACCTACTACTGCACTTTTTGGCTTATAGTTTTTGAAACATTTTTTCTAGTAAAATATTAAATGATTTAAAGCTAAATATTATGTTCCAAGAAAACATTTCTGAATTTTGTCAACTTAGTCAAATTCCATATTCTTTCTCTGATATTATAAGCTTTTCATGACACCAGTTATCTCCATTATATTTGCATTTGTCACTCTAAAAGGCAAACTAAACAATACTTCATATGAAAACAAAGACATACAAGCCAAAGTGAGGAAGGTCACTTGGCAAAAAAGATATTCTAGTTGCCCAGAATAGGTATTCAAAAATGGTATCTTGTTTTACAGATTAAAAACAGAGTTACAGAAAATCTTTATTACAATTGCGTTGGTCAACATGAAGAGCATGGGAAGCTGACTGGTCATTACTCATTCTACATACCCCAAGTGGGACATTGCAGTAAGCAAGAAAGGATACTCCAGATTATTTATTCCTAGAAATGAATCAGCACATCTACACAGAACTAAGCTGAAGTACCTAGAGTTAAAATAAATCCGATCGTAAGATTTTGGAATCCAGGAGAGTATCATGGATTTCCCAGAACCCATGTCTGCCATGCTTGACAGATATTTGCTGAGCCTCTTTCTGAAATTATATCTTCACATTGTAGTACTGTTTGGCTAACTACGACTATTTATCACCTACCAAAAAATGTCTCCAGGTCTGATGTATGTGAAAGCAGACACCAAACCAACTGTTTTCTTCATCATTTCTCTAAAACTATGTGTAGTATCTGACACATTAGATACATAGGAATATGTTAGTATGATCAGTTTTCCTTGGGAAAGTAAAATTTTCCTGAAGACAAGGACTATAATATGTAGTGCATATAATCAAAAATATTTGTTAATAGATATTCTACTTGGATTTAGTAAGAAATTTATACCTTGATTACTAATGAAGATTCTAAATATTGTCTTTCTTACTCAACATAATGTAAACATTTTAGCCACCATAGGGTGTTCTATAATCTTATAAAGTTATTATCATATTTCTTTTGTTTTACCAAACTTAACAAGTCAGAAATAAGTCAAACATGCAGATTTAAATATTACATGATTTATTTTAGGTGAGAAACTCAAAATATATGTTACAGAATAAAATAAAATAAAATAAAATAAAATAAAATAAAATAAAATAAGAAATAGATAGATCTGCTGCAAGAGGAAAGAGGACAGAAGATAGAGGGCGAGAGATGAGAAGGTGAGGGAAGCGGATGAGAAAAAGAATTAAGATGTGTTATGTACATGTACCATCTCTCTACATGAGTGCAACCATCATATACTGCAAACACACACTAATAAAAATAATTAAAAGACAGCCCTTGGAAAACTTTTACTCTGTTTTGACAGAGATAATTTTTAAAAATCTGAGATAATCAACTTCAGTAAAACAATTAACTTTTCCATGAACAGACTAGTTAGTTTTAAAACTTAGATGCAAATGCATAAATTAAATATCAGTCCTACCCCTGTTAACTGCCACACCTATGTCTCTAGATTTTCTGGTGGCCATCTAGAAGGAGAGATTTAGTCTAGGATCTCAGGGCTTCATCTGTGAGCCTTTCAAGGACACCTGTGTTTGAATAGTCTCTTTGATCTCCTCTCATTTTTTTAAGGTTTGCCCTGGTCCTCTAAAATTAACTAATGTTATCAGTTGTTTCTGGATGAAAGTTAGCTACTTTTCCAGTTACTGGTAGTGATTTTGTCTGTGCACTAGCATTTGATAGCATTGAATCTCATCCAACTTCATGAATATTCAAAAACAAAAAAAACCTTATGTAAACCAAAGGAACTTATACCCACATGGTAAGGTCAGGGAATGTATTTTGATTTTTGTATTTTTTACGCACATTTCTCTGTTAACAAGTGTTTGTGTGAAGAATAACTACATAGTGAACTATATCACGACTCTCATCCTTGTTAATACAAACCTATTCTTTAGGACTGCTGGCTTCCCAAACCTTGGATAAAACGGAAAGTCAACCTATGCTTATTTTTTTACAACTTAAATATTAAAATGCATCATACTTGACCAATTTTACAGAGCTGAAAACATTTTGGAGTTCAGTAGTCATTATAGCTGATCTAGCTTATACTAATAGTGTCCAACCTGTCTGAACTGTATTAGAGGATACCTTCCTGGAGTGACAGTATCTGAAGGAGCCTCATGGACACGTTGCCAAAGAAGATATTCATTAAATATTCAGTAAAATTGAGTATTTGTCTCTGTTGCTATTTAGCAATAGCAATATTAGTATATACTTTATTAATTAATGCCTACTTAACAAGAAGGCATTCATGTATCAAGTTTTCGCTTTGATTTGATCAGCAATGCATAGGGGTTATCTCTCAAGTGTGAATAGAAAAAAAGCCTTTTTCCTTAAGTGCTTACCAGTGCTGGACTAAACACAATGGAAGTGCACTAGGAAAGTGATTTTATGGTATCTAACATTATAATTCATTGTCAATCAGGAGTAATCAACAGCAATGGTGGTGTTCTGTGGTGTACATCTCAACAGGTGTAAGTGAGTTCTATAGAAATGGAACTCATCTGTTACAGGTAGGGAAAAAATATATCTCCATAGGAAAAAGTATACCTGGCATCCTGGTGCTATTGTTGTGTAAACCACAAAAACTATGATTTCAAGAACCTGAATTTGTGTTTGCTGCTTGCTCTTCTGGGAAAGGTAAGTGGATGACTAAGAGGTTGAACAGGAAGATTTGCAGTTGAAACAAGAACAAAGAAGCTATTTCCTCTTAGCAGATATTAAAATCTTTGGATTTTTTTTTCTTTCAAAGTACAAGATATTTATCCTTAGTATTTAGGGTATTTTATATGGCTGTAGTTCTACTCTTTGAAGTATTTCATAAAAATTTTTTCCCTGAAGAAAAAAATAAAAACAATTGGAAAAGAAAAATAGAGAGCAAATATTCATTCCAAATCTAAAGCATAAAAGGCAAGAACGCTACCACTGAACCACATCCCTTGCCCTACTCCTTTTTTTAACTTCTTAGCTTGAATTGGATTTTCAGTATAATTGGTTTATGATCTATCAAGTATGACCAAAGCACACATCTTCCAGTTGACTAACCAAGCACAGAAACTTACTGAGCAAAGACAAGCATTACCATTTGTGCTGAAAACTCAAAGGAGACTGCTAGAGAAAAAGCTGGGGAGGACTTTTTGTGCCCCTCCTCTTCCTTGACTTCTTAACTCAGATAGTGAGAACTCCTTTGATGCTGCACTCTGATTATTTTGAAAGACTGAGGCTGACTCTTTCCCAAAAGAAGAGGACATAGTTTTTACCAACTCTAAGGTTATACCAGAAACAACCCATGATTTTATTCATGACTAAGCTTCCTGGCAGCATAGAGCCAAGCCCCTAAGATCCTATGAAGAAGACACAAGCCGTTCAAAAAGATGTAGAAGAAACCAAGACATAGTGGACAAGGAATGACAAAGGGGAAGAAAAGAAGAAGCAGGGAAAAAAATGGTTTCTAAATGCCCATGTGATCTAGTTACCTGCAGAAGGATGACTGTGTTAAAAAAAATAAATAAATAAAAAGGATGCTTTGTTTCAACCAGTCTCCATGTACATTCTTTTTGTGTGAAAAATAAGATTGTTTTTCCTCTGCTTTTGGATTGTTCTTGCAAAGGCCTTTAAATTGTGTAAGACATAGCAAAGCAGTTAGAAAACGCACAGTCCTGGAACATGTTTAAATGTTTTTTTTTTTTTTTCTCAATCGTTCAATCTTGAATCCCTTTTTTGGCTCCCTATGGAGATGTCACTGCCTCTTTCATAATAAATCAAGTACTATATCTAAAGGCCATAAAGGTTTCTTTCCAGTAAACCCATAAAATGGAAAGAAAAATACCAGTTTCAGTTTTAGTTTTTGCTTTTTTACGTTTCTCCAGTTGTCTATAATAAAATCTATACTAGAATATATACTTTCACTAGCATATAAAAGACCAATTTTTAAGAAGGGGAGGAAAATTTCTTATTGCTTGTCAGTTTCTATTACACTTCTTCCCTGTCCCTCAGAAGTTCTGTGCAATGGAATTTTACTTAGAAGTTGTACAAAGAAGCAAAATCTTTATTGCTGATTTTAACTACAATAATCATTATGACTAAAATAGCCAAACATAAATACAATGGGCACTAGTGGTTCACCATGTCATAAACAGATTTTAAAACAGCTTCTTTGCAAGGAATAGTAGAAATTTAAATGACTTTCTAATATAGATAATGCCAATTCATAAAAACCTGGAGTGGGGAGAAAGAAAATGGGGAAATACTGTCTGCCCTGTGTCTAGAGGGCTGTTGATTTTTCCCCACTTGCCAAGAAGAGAAGTGAACAGAACAAAGTTCTTCCCAATGCTGCCATGAGTCTGTAAATGCTTTTGGAATTTTTTCAAAGATTTTAACCAAATACACAAACCATAACAAATACTCCCTGTGGCACCGCTGAAGCATGCCGCAGTTACACATTATAAATGGAAGCCAAATCACACACTTATGTAAAATGACTGGTATAGCAGAAAAACAAGTTATGTATTTAATAAGCAATCTCAAGCTTCTAATGTAGTGAAACCCACTTGTAATCTCTTCCATAGTTTTTTTTTCCTGCACACACTGTTCATTTTTAAAACTCTCTAAAACACTTTTATAGAAATCAACTTAGCCAGTGTAACATCACTCCAATTTTCTTTGCCCATTTCTTTAAAAAATTGTACTCCCATTCACGAATATTTGTCATAGTGAAATGCATGAAATATGGTTGTACTGCATTCCTTAAAGCATGGTTTTACTTATGAAATATGCATGTTAAAGAAAGGAGCCCTCAGTGTGAGTTTATATTCCATATAGGCATGCTTTCTATCTTTCCCAATCTGGGTGATGTATTTTCAAACAAAAGGCTATTTTGTCTACCTAAAGAAATCTACCATAGTTCCCCATAGCTACCTCTCCTACCTTATGATTCTGATTGCCTTAATGAAGTAGCCAAGTGGATATTTTTGTCAATTAAGCATGGGGTTATCAATAAAAATTCAAATACTAAAATATGACAGTTTGCTTCAAAACAACCTCCCTTTAAGTTTCCACCAGCAAACCAAAGCTGTGGAAGATGAAACTATCTTCATCTTTAAAGATGAAACTATCATTGCCTTCAGCAAACTCCTTACTCATAAACTATTTTATGAATTCCTATGGCATTCACTTATGTAAACAGATAATTATATAATTCAGTTTGTAAATGTATTTTCATGTGTCCAATTCCTCAGAATATATTTCACTATTTAACAGGCATCCAAACCCTCTACTGCTTAGCAGACAATTTAAAATATTATATTGATAATTAATTTCTACCAGGGAAATTATTATTAGCAGTTATTTGTCTAACCAAATTTGATTGAAAAGAAAGAATAGTTTTTTGCCAGTTTCTGCACATAGCCTTAGGTTTTCAGAGCATTTTAGATTTATTTTAAACCTTGGCTTTTGTTTGAGCCAAAAATGATCATCTTCTTCCTGAGGATTTTTCT
Source organism: Dolichotis patagonum (assembly GCA_004027295.1). NCBI lineage: Eukaryota > Metazoa > Chordata > Mammalia > Rodentia > Caviidae > Dolichotis > Dolichotis patagonum. The sequence continues at coordinate 62,048 of PVJX010006209.1, forward strand.
CTTTTGCTGATTAGCTCTAGAATGAGGAGAAGCACCTGATAGGCCACATTGAGAAGGATACTAAGCGGTTTACAAGTTTCAGTAATTAATGACTATTTTTATCACAAAGAATATAGACTGGCTTCTTCCATCTATCGGAAACTCAATGTAAGCTCCTGTAAGCCTCAACAGAGCATAATTGGTGCAATAGAGCTGAAAATGAGATGGAGGATATAATGCAGCTTCAATAATCCTGCCTTTTGCTAAAATGGAGCCCTGACAGGCTTCAGTGTGGTTGCCACTAAGATTTAAAGGCCGCGGTTGTCTGGTATTCCTTGTGTAGCCCCCAGGGCTGTTCATACACTTAAATAGAGTTCAAATGTTTTAAATAATTATATTTATGAGAATGATTTACTGTTGTAAACAATTTGTGTCTCAGCCTGTTGGCTCTAATCGGATGTTTTCTCCAATTAGGAACAATCATATTGTATGTACTTGTATCAGTTTTTATTCTGACCACTCGGTGCTTATAATGTGCTCTCAAACCTCTTGAGATGAGCAAATGGATTTTGCTTTCTCAACGTTGTTATTAAAAACCCACTCTCTTGTAAATCATAATATGCTAATAATAAGTCTGGGGACTCAATTGAGAAAATGAAAAAGGCCTCACATTCATGAAGGCATGCTAAGTGAGACCACACTAAGTGCTAGGTGATGTGTTTATTTTAAATTTGTGATCATCCCCTCAAAAGCCTGGATGGCACTGCAAAGACTGAAAGAAATAAGCTCCTGCTTATGCGTACGGTTGAAAAGAACACTCAAAACAAAAAGCAGACAAAGGAAGAGGCTGTGAATACCTTCATGGAGATTCTAGGACAAGTTAGAGTTATTTTCAACAATCTGCTTCAATAGCGTTCTTCCTACCAGGACTGTACTACCCTCCATAAAACACATGTTGTTTTCTAAAGAAGGCTATGTTTGGAAATCCGCTAGCAGCATGTCCCATGAGGATTGTTCACCAGTCGTGTGACACCTCCGTATGGGTATCAAAGTTAGAAGGACCTTCTAAAACATCTCTTGAGTATAGACTAGATATTCAAAAATCAAAACAATAACTGAAGAAACCAAATAGAATCAGATTTCTCTAAGGTATAGTTAGAGCCACCATAATAATATAGCCAGACTTAATAAGGTAGGAAACAGTTGTGATTCAAGTCCTTTAAGAGTTATAAATGATGAAATTTTATGCTAACATGGAAATCAAAAATATTATGTATTCAATTTTTGTTTCATAGGACAGGGGCTTTAGTCTTCTAGAGACATTATCTACCCAGTTAAATATTTTAGGAATCTCTATTAGGGAGACCATGTTCACCAGGATGCATAGATGAAGGTTCAAGAATGACTATTGTTGCATGAAAAATGATATAAAAGCTACATTTTAAAGAATAGAACACTCATTATAACAGAACAGATCAGGTATTATCTGTTATTTTCATTTTACTATTCTCCCAAGGTTAAAGACTTTGCTAATTGGATTTGTACATTACTGTCATATAGCCTTGGACACACAGAATTTCATTTCTCTAAACATAAAATGGAAGCATTTTAAGATTCAAACTTATAGAACGTAAGCAACATGATATATATAGTGGTCAACATTGCTGGACGCTGCATCTTGATCTCCTGAGAGCAACCCTTGACTCTTTTAATTAACTATGTAAACTTCTTCATTTAAGCTATAAAGATAATCGTACAAACTACCTTAATAGGTCTTTGAGATAAGAATACATTTACTTGGTGTATTGCTAGTACATAGAAAGAACTAAGTAAGCATATGCATTGTCATTTTTATAAGAAAAGTATCATATAAATGTGTATATATGCATGCGTATATTTCACATGAATCCCTTATTAATCAACTGATAATCCTGTAAGATATTAAGAGTCAGTAGTATTCAATAAATAAGTAAAAGAAGTCCAGGTATGTAGAGTGCTTTCCCAAGGTGATAGGCTCAGAAAATTGTGTGGACAGGATAAACATCCTATAAATCTGACACGTACTTTAAAGTACTTTCTCTTAACCACTCTCCCCTCAACTGGCTTTCTAAAATGACTGGTCATTTCTTTTCCTTTTTGTAAATTTTTATTTTTATGAGTACATGGCTTTTTGATGCGAGTGACTGGTGGCAGGGTAAAAGTGCAGGTAGGGACAAGTAGTTACAAGAAGATTCACCCCCAAGCATGAACAAGATAAATTGAAGGAAGAACACAGAAACTGTCAGAAGAACAAAGGGAAGTGGCTAAATGTTCTTCAGCACATGGAAATCGACCTACCTGGATGCTTGATGGGAACTAGTGTATCTTAGATGATACGTTTCCATTCAATTTATGTTGACAGTTGTTTCAGGTAAAAGACATGGCTTACTTCTTTATTTGATTGTTTACTGTACTATAGTTCCATAACATCTTTCCTGCAGTGTCTAGAAAAACTACTGATCCCTTGATCTCTTGCAAGGGCAGGGCAGAAAGTTGGGAAGAGTGTTAAATGTGTGACTTGAGATAGGGCTGTGGTGGTACATGCCTGTAATTCCAGCACTCTGGAGGCTAAGGCTGAGGCTGAGGCAGGAGAATCACTGAGAGTTTGAGGCCAGCCTGCTCTACAAAGTGAGCTCAAAGTCATTCTGAATTTCATAATGAAACCCTTTCTAAAGAAGACAAAAAAAAAGTGCTGACTAGCTGTAATCAGCTAGTCAGTCTACCTCAAACACCTCAGTTTCTTTTAAGATCTTTTAAATATTACAAAAGAGGTAGATATAGCTACCTTTTTATCCTTTTCATATTTAGTTAGTACAGTTTCATACTGTTAAAAAGATACAAGCTATACTGCATGAAAATATTGGTAATATAGAATACTATGCCATAAATTTTCATTTATTATTCCTTCCAAGAAATTATTTCTAATCAACACTATGCCATAAATATCTCCTTTATAGTTTTATATTCTCCAGTCTTACTTAGATGCTTTGAAAATATTGATGCTTTTTGCAGTTTGGTATACCTGAATCCGATATAAAATGATTTCCTCACTGGATAACCTTGGCTACATCTGACTCAGAACAATTCTCCACATTTTCTATGGGATTATCATAGTATTATATGGTTCTGTTGCTACAGGGCTATTGCATTAAAATAATAATTCACTCAGATAGGATTGGGGATTATAAGATTTCTAAGGCAAGAAAATAAAATTATTTTCCTAACCACTCTGGCATTGAATATTCTTATGAATTTATTGTTATTTTATTTAGAATGCCTATGTACCTACTTAGTTTTTCTTGGTTTCCCTTAACTCTTACATTTTTATGAAGATAATTTTATTGACTTATTTTGGTTATAGAAGAATTAGCGTCACTATATACATTATTTAAAGCAATTATCTGCTCAACAATGAAGCATTTTTTCACATTTTTTATTCTAAAAATAATTTTCAGTGGTCCTTGATTGATGCAGATACACATATTTTAATAAGAGAAGTTCCTGCACTAGAAATGTTTATAAAAGCAAAATTCTGCTTTTCACTGAGTACTCCTAACTCAAATGAAAGATTAGACAATGGACCTTCAGAGATTCCTTGATTCTAAACTAAGTACTTCACAGGAATCTGTCCCAAGAAGTGAACTGAGGACTTTTCAAGAGAATCAATAATAATTTTATTACATTTTTCTGTTTGATATTTGGAAATCAGGTTATTAGATAAATGTTTTAATGAGGCATTAGCCATAACTCTGAAATTCTACAGACATGACTTTAAATAACAGTTATCATATTTATTAGTTATATGTCACTTTTATTGGTAAAGTTAGATTAATAATATCTATTATATATGGTTAACCTAAAGGTGGAGTAATATAACATTTTTATCGTCAGTTCTTTGCATAAAGTGCATGCACAACACACAAAAATCAATAGAAATAAAAGTTTTACATGGTCACTTTAGTGAGAATGTTTAAAAGATTAAAAAAGGCAATTGTGCCATAGTTGTACTTAGAAATTACACTTCTTAAAATTACTAAACCATATTATCAGATCAATAAATTCATTACCATTTTAGTTATTATACTTCATCAGATAATATTTCTTTCTTTTTATAGTATACAACTCCTGCATCCTGACATGCCCTGAAATCATTTAAAAATGAAGAAATGGGTTTTTTTGTTGTTGTTGTATAGTAGCTTTGTCTGTCAGAGAGTCTGTTAATTCAGAAATCAAGGCATTTGGATGGAGAATCTAAAGCAAATAAGAGGAAGAGGAGAAAAAGCCACTCACTGGAAGTTAATTGATGAAGATAGGAGGAAATATTAGCATATAAAATGCAGATATTATAGAAATGCAAGGAGAAAATATGTACCAGATCTCAAACATTAAATGGAAAATTAAGAAAACTAAAAATCCAATAAAAATAGTAATAAACAACATTGAATATTTGGTTTACTACAAATACTAAATTTAGTATTTAAATACTAAATTTAAATCCACTTGTCTTTTTTATTTTAAAGAGAATAAAACCAAACAAAATAAAACAGAGTAAAACTAATCCATGCAGGACATTGAAAGCAATACAGGACTTCAAAACAAGACAATAGAAAACCAGCAAAGGCTACCATAATGTCTCTTGTTTTCTTCAAAATAGCTGTCCATGCCCTCAGACATAATAAAATTTTTTTTAAAGAGAGAACAAAACCAATCAAAACAAAACAACAAAAGCATTACAGGACTTCAAAACCAGATAATAGTAAGTCAATAATGGCTACCATAATATATACTTTTATCTTAAAAATAGCTGCCTATACCATCAGACATACTAAATTCAACCAAGACGGAATAAAACCAAACCTAACAAAATAATAAAAACAATTGCAGTTGCAAACTACCCCTGCTTTTTTTCTTTTTTCCTGTCACATAGAGCATCGTTTCCCCTTTGTTTTTGGTCTATGAATTTCCTTTCATGTTAAATGTGTTTCTTGTATACAGTATATTGATGGATCTTGTTTCTTGATCCACTTTCCCTGTGTTTCTCTTTATTGGTGATTTGAAGCTATCTCCATTAATAGTTACAACCAGCAGGTGCTTGATCATCTCTGGCATGCTATCCTCCTGTTGTTGGTCCTCCACTTTTCCCTTTCATTCCATTTCCGGCCCTGTTTGATGATGCCTGTCTGCTGCTATATTCCTGGAGTCATGGTCATCTTTATCTCTCTCTAGAATATCCTTCAGTGCTCTTTGTAGGTTGGTTTAGTGGTCATGAATTCCTTCAATTGTTCCTAATCACTGAAGTATCTTATTTTTCCCATCAATTTTGAAAGACAGTTTCACAGGGTACATCCATCTGGGTTGGAAGTTGGTTTCTTTGAGGATTTAAAATACTTAAACTCATCATTGAATCTTGCCAGGAAAGTGCCGGAGTTATCTGGTCCATCCCTCTGCCTATGTCAGAATTGGATCCTCTCAAGAGTCTGATTAATACAAGGCTCACAGACAGTGGAGTAAATGAAACACTTACTCTGATTATAAACCATTTCAAGGGTTACTTATTTGAACAACAACAAAAACTAATCTCAATTTTGCAAATAGCCATCAGAAAATCATTAGTTTTTATTTAGTAAGGCAGTAAGCAATGCATATTTATTAAATTTAAATTTTTCAATGATTTTTATTAATCATTGTTGAAAATGAGAGGAAAAATAAATGTCTCCAAAGATCTATTATCCTCTCCTAAAGGGAATAAATTCTACTAAACCAGAATATAAACTTAGATTCATGCCTTTTCTATAATCTTCAAAATTAATTTCTCTCAGAACTAAAACCACTCAATTTTAATAAAACAATTTTTTTCTGAGTCCCCACTTTATGAAGTTTATGAAATCTATTGAGTAGTATGTGGATAATACCCCTTGTCTTTTATGCCACTTGTATTATTCTATTGTCTTCCCCTGCTGTGTTTGTTCTCCTATCTTGGCTATTGTTAAAAAAAATGCAATTATCATGAAATACAGATCTCACTACAAAGTGTTAATTTTCCTTGTATATAAGTCCAAAATTAATTTATTTTGATATTTCTGTTCAGAAAACAGTCTTGGGTTTTGATTGACCAGGGCAAGGCTAAAAACTAATGGACTATATTATTTACAAAACAACTAATTTTTCCTGTCAGTGCATTGAATACCCATTATGTCAGTGGGAGAAGTGGTAGCAGTTGGCAGGGAAGATTCATGGTAGAAAGCCATTATACTGGAACAGCACCCAAAAGAGAACCAAAAACTGCCTAAGAAAAACTATAAATTTAAATATATGAATTCGTGTGAAACTATTCAGGCTAGAAACAACAATACAAAAATCGTAGAAACAACAATACAGGTCAAGCAGAGAATTACTATGGCATTGAAGATGTATCTTTACAGCCACAAAAAATGAAGAGAACTCTAATGAAGATGACTATTTTCGGGAGTGACTACCCAGTGTAGATATCACCCCCATTTTTGGCTTCGGTAATATCCATCTGTGTGGTAATGCTTGCATAACGTTGATTCAAAATACAAAGGGAAGTGCAGGCTGAATCACATTAGGTCTGCTTAGACCCACTGAGGGGGGTGAAGGATAGGTTGTGAAACGGATTAAGAAGGAATTTATGTTGTAAACACAACCGAAAGGTCATGATGAAAAAAAAAAATTCTGAGTTAAGAATAAAAAGGCCAAATTGTATCTCTAAGTTCAACTGAGCTCTGGGGTACAGTGTACTATTTTCTTTGCCCACTGACTCGGGTCTTATCAGTACTTGTAATAAATCATGAGACTACACATCCGTGAAGTTCTGCCTGACCTACTGGCTGGCATCTCTTCTGCAAGCAACACTCTGGAAGAGAGAAATGCAGAGATCTAGCTCTTCTGAGGCCTTTCAAGTAGCCTGGGATGAGAAGAACAGTTGCACTTTGACTACTCCATCACCCGAAAGGGCGGCAAGAGTGGAAACAGACCATGAGCACTGTGTCCCAAGCCTTGACTCGCATCGCCTTTATCACCTGTAGCAAACAAATGTGTGTGAGCTGTGTGTTATGGATACAGAAACTGTGACTCGGGGTTATGTGTTCAGACCACTAAGGTAGTTTGTTTTAAGGCCAGAGTTGGACTAAGTCTAATAGAGCGTTCTGTTTTCTTTTTTAAATTTCACATCCCATTATGTCTTTTCAAATTGCTTTCCTTTTTTTGTTAATTGCTTTTCCATCTATAAGTATATTCCATCCTAGACTTTATAATTTTTTATTTTAAATCAAAACTACTGTAAAAATGAGGGCAGCAGTAACACTGTTCCAGTAATACACCTCAGTTTACCTCAGTTTACCATGCTTGGTTCATAGAAAAGAAATTAACCTAACAATCGGCCATTTGTCCTATATCCAAATAGCCAAAAAGCTTCATCACTCATTTTTTCCCCAAAATTGTAATGCCATTAATGAAGATCCGAAATTAATGCTGGTTTTCTAAGGGGCTTCAAAGCTATTAAAGAAATATAAAATGCTTTAATTTAGTGTCAGCAGTATGTACATTTCATTGCATTATAATACCTGAAACAGTTTTCAGTTTATTTATGGTACATTTTGTTATTCTCAGCCAATTCCCTGATTGTGGCTTATAAATTAAAATTTAATAGAATTGTCTTTATTCAAAGCTGTAAGGTCACTAGGCTTTTAGGCTACTTTTCTATACTAACATATTCACTTTTAAAGTCCTAGAAATTATTTTCAGTGAGAAGAGAAACATTCTAGCAGGGTCGCAAAATTTCCAAATATAAATTGAAGTAGATTCTGCATAAATATTTAAATGCTCCTTGGCCTATTATTATCCTTGTGTTCATAGTATGAGATTCATCTATGCAAAGACTGAATTTAAATTCTCTATCAAGATAATTACCCATTGCATCTAATTTTGAGGGTAAGTTATTAAAGAAACCAGGGTCATCTTTTTGTAGAGGACAGACGCTAGCTAAAATCAGGAAATGACCCTTCCTGTCATATCTTAAGATTAATTTCTTTCCCTTGTGGTCTTTGTGCTTGGTTTTTTACTGCTTTTTAACCAACAGGTTCCCACACTGTCTGCTGAGAACTGATGTCTATTTATATACAGCCTGTTATTATGAAAAGTTATGTGGCCATGATTCCAAAATAAACCTGATGGATAATATGGCTACACCAGTATTATTTGGTGATGTCTGGAAGAGATCCTGAATAGTTTTGAATTCACAGGCTCTTTTAAACAGTTTCAAATCTGTGTCTACTCCAAGATGCTGCCTGCCAGCTCCAATTTCTCTCTACTTTACAGAACTAATCTCTTTTTAAAGAAGGGCATTAACTTACCAAAAAGGAAATGGTGTGCTCCTAATGACAAATGAACATGACTCTTTTCTTTTAGTTGATAGAAGGGTACTTGTTCTGTCTAAATTGTGTGTTCTTTCATAAACAGACTCTCCAGCCCTCTAGCTAGAGGAATCAATGCCCTGTGCAGATGGTGTCAGACCTTTGTTCAGAAATGCATGCACTTGATTTATATTTAAGTTTTGATATTTAACCTTCTGTCTCAATCTTAAATCAAGACCCTAGGGCAAGGATAAATGTCTTCATCTTTTTAAATTTAGAAATTTTTTTTCAAACTATAGAAGAGAAATTAAACTCCCAGAATGATTTGAGTCTGTGAGCGTAAAAATAGCCCTCTAGCATAGTATGCATTTATAACGAGAGTCATAATCTAAGGATCAGTCTCTCAAAATGAGAATGAGAATCAAAAGGAATTACAGGAAAAAGTTTCATGTGTAAAGAGACATGTATAAAGCCCTATGAATGTAAAATCCAAGCCAATCCAATTAAAATTCAAGTTTATTTAAATGTCTCTATACTTAGTCCTCCAACACACAAATATATACATAAAAAATATAATACAACCTAAAATTATGCTATTTAGATTTTTTAAAAAGTAATTATAGGACTTAACTCATATAGCAGCTAGGGAAATTATCACAGGTTGTAGCTACTGCCACCATTAGAATTGGTTTCAATTCAGCCTTTAATGAGATCAGCAATTTCTATTCATTTTCATGGGTACCCACTCCTGTAATGAAAAGGATTAATTTGAAGTCCTAGAAATGCATCACCTAGCTCATGTTGGAGGGTAGCTACTCTATGGGCCATAAATATAAATTCTTCAAGTACTGAGTTGACTATTTCATTAAAACTGATGATGTTTTAGTATTTCATATGCAGAGCTGTGCAAAGGTTGTGTAAAGCAGGATTTTAATATAGAATGTACTTGAAGAGGAAAAGATGTTATGGAAAGGTGATCATTCCTTACTCGGAGATGCACTCATGGGGGTGGAGGAATGCTTCTTTTGTCAAGTAAGGGCAAAAATCATCTCTGAATCCCACATCTAAGAGAGAGAATCCAAAGACAGGTAAAGCACATTTTTGTCATGGCTGCTTTTTAAGGCCAATGATATAAATTTATTCTGTTTTACACTATGTATAAATGGCAATATTTAGAGAGTAGGATTAGCAGATTTGAAGAAGAGAATGCACACCTTATGGATCAGCCCACTCCTTAGGCCCCACAGAGCTGGCCTCTGATCCAGAAAATATTCCCCATTAGTCCTTTCCATCTCCATAACTAATGCTATTTAGAGAGACACTGTGGACAGTGGCAGCTCAGTGCCAGGCTACCTGTGACTGACATAGCAAAACTGACAGCAGTTCCACAAGGCAAAGTCTATTCCATTCCCGAAAACTCAGTCATGAATGATATTCCTTGTGTAACGTAAGTGATGCACATATAATGATCAAGCAAGTAATTTACTTCCAATTTGATGCATTCACTGAGGAGAGAGAGAAAAAAAGACAGCCAATTTGGTTTCATGTGAAAACAGGGACAATTGGTATCGAGGTGTTTTACATTTTAATTAGGAGTGTTATAGACTTACGTTTACCTAATTTCTATTTTCTGATGAATTGATTCAGATTACAAGAGTTGACCATTAAAAAATGTTTAAAATACCATAAATTGCTAGCAAAAAATAATGATATTCCATCTAATTTTTAAGATGAGTTCATGCAGGAAATGACTAATTGTATGTTTATTTTAAAGTTATTTGCAGACATCTTTTTGAATCTTAACATAATACTCATCACGTTGCAAGTGAATAATAACAGATAATGATCCTTGGCCTTACCACAGAAACCCACTGTTTTGCATGACATCTGTAACCCAATGACAAAAGAAAGTCACCCATAATGGTGCCCAGCACAGTAATCAGCTACAAGGTATGGAGCACGTTCAGGGTTACTGTTCTCTCTGTCACCAGACAGGTGGGCGGGGATGGTTTTGATATATGAATCCCTGTGTTGTACTGAACAGAGGTAGAGTGTTTATCTTCCTAAATATTTGTAAGACTCTTGTCACTTAGATTTATAATACTCCAAAAAGGCACAGTGGGGAGGATACAGGGAGTTTTAAAGAAAGAAGTTTCTTTGAGGCCACTGTGCTGAACGGTGATGGGGGTGCTAACACCAAGGTTGAGTTGCTCTGGGTTCCTCAGTGAATGCACCTATGTAAAATGAAAACAGCACATTAACTTGATAAAAAGACAATGCAAATATTTGCAACAAAAATTACTTCCATAGTAAAGGCCACAAAGGCTTTTGTTACTTGCATGTTGTCACATGACTATTTTACTAGTGTTAATGTTGATCAAAGCTAAAAATGACAAAATGTGACATAGATAAGAACGCTCATGTTTTCTTAAATATCTAAACTTCATTTCTAAGACAAAATATTTATTCTAACTTTTGCTAAATATAGTCCATTTGACTATTGACAATAAAGATTTAGAATCTTAAGAGATTGAAGAATCTGTGCGATTCACCCAATCCAATTCTGTTATTTGAAATATTAGATCTACAGTTTAGAGAATGTTACAATGCTAATATCTAAATATAAGTTCTAAAGCATTTCACAGTTTTGATTATGATGTGTAGTGCAGCATGTTCCCATTGTATGAGAAGGAGAACTTCTCTGGTCTCCTTTACCTCTTATGTGGTCTTATTGGCTGGACGGAGGAACTCGATTAATACAGGAGTTGATTAATAAGAGAACAGTACTATTATATATGCACGGTGTCATGACTTGCACGTAGATGTCTCCCCAAAGTCTCACAGACCTATAGCAGCTTCTTGGAGGTGGCTAGATGTGTGTGTGGGATGCTAGGTTAGAGTGTAGGATACTAAGATTAAGGGTATATGATAACAAAATTGATTTAGCATAGTTCTGAGTGTGAATAATGGAAACCCCAACCAATAGGGTTGTAAGCAGGATGGAATATAAAGGTACTGACAGAAGCAAGCCTGCTGCTTGCTGCCTGCTCCCTTTTACCTGCCCTGCCTTGGACTGTTTCTGCTCTGAGAAGCCTCTATGCCACGCTGCCCTGCCTTGGAGCCAGCTGACTGTGGACTCCAGAAACTGTGACCCAAAATGAACCTTTCCTCTTTTAACTTGTGTGTGTTGGGTATTTTGTCCCAGTAAAAAAAAAATGTAACTGCGACACATGGGGGCCTCCACAAAAGAATTAAGTCCAAAGATACAACCAAATAGCAATGATTTTATACTTTTAGAAAAGAACAATAAACTTGTGAAGAAATGACTTGATAAATTGTATCAAGACCAGGAGTATATTCCAGGGATGTTACCATGAGATCTAGGGGAGGATTAGAAAGTAGGGGAAAGTTCAATTCAGTTTGTCTGTTGAGGTTCACTGCAGCACCAAATCCCAGACTGTATGATCAAGGTCATTCTCCAGCCTTGGTATGTAGGGCTGTTACTCTCAAAAGAATATGACTTGCTGCATGTAGATCAAGGAACCTATTCTGAAATTGAAATTTATGAAGTCCATCAGGTAATCTCAACTTGAAATAATGTAATAATTTGACAGCATATCCTTAACTCTATCTATCTATCTATCTATCTATCTATCTATCTATCTATCTACCTATTATGTATCTATCGATTGCCTATCTATCATTTATCTATACTGACTTCATTTAAGTGGTCAGGGAAACATGTGTAAGAGATAAGAGCTGGGTTGCTGAGACCTTCTTCCCAGATACAGCACTTCTAGACCCTAGGACTATAAACTCAGGCAATTACTTTATCACTCTGATACTTCATTCCTTCCATAAAATGGGATGAATAATTCATAGGGTACCTATAAAGATTAAGTGAAGCAGTATATGTAAAGTGGCTAGTGTATTGCAAGCACTCAATAAATATTAAATGTAGTATATTTATTTCTACAACCACAAACTATTTCAGTGAATGAATCAGTAAAAATCAAATTTTCCTTAATTTCAACAATGAAGCAAATTTTATTCAGAGTTGGAAGAATGTGAGACAAAAGATTAGGAGAAACTGAAGATCCAGGCAACTGTTAATCACTATAATTGAATTGCCACTTGTGATTAAACTTCAACTCTTAATGACTGACAACATCCTAGAATAATAGGTCATAGCATTTGTTGTGGATATCACCTATAAAAACACTGATTATTTCTGGCTGCAAGGTACCAATTCACTTATATTCCATATTACAATTAGATATTATACATTAAATGAGATAAGTCTCCTGCAGAAAGACAAATTCAGCATGTTGTCTATATAGAGAGAGGTTAAAAATAGTGAGAATGCACAGTGGTGGTTATTAGAGGGGGGAGGGATTGGAGAAAGGAGGACTTGGAGGAGGGTAGACAACACAACCTAAACAGCTTTAGATAAAACTAATAAATTATAGTATTCTTCAGAACAATGAGAACATTATAATTTATAATAACCTATTTGGTATCTTATAAATAGCTAGAAAATTGTACTTGAAATCTTCAAACACAAGATAGTAATGGGATAGAAATGTTAATTACTCTGATTTGATGAGTGTGTATTATACACATTTATTTAAATGTCACACTAGTACCTATAAATATCTATAAGTATTATAGGTTAATCAACAAGAATTTATATGTTTAATAAAAATGCTAATCACTTTTTCTCATTTTCACATTTGCTCATTTGCACATTTGCTCACACACTAAGTGTATTATCACTCTGTTCTCTGTAAGTTTGTATGATTAAAATAATAATTAAACAAGAATAATCCCAATATCAGCTGTTAGCTTATACATCAATGTGAATCATATAGCCTAAAAGCCATGATTAAATTGAAATTTCCTATAGAAACAGCATTTTCCACTGTCCTAAATAGCACATTTTCTGATACAATTTGTCATTAATTTAGGAAATATATTTTGCGTAAATATATTGTTATCAAATACAGTGCTAATGATAAGAGGAAATAGTAAAGATAATAAAACAAAATAGACGTTACAATTTATGTACACACACACATTGGTAATGAATTCTAAAACAATATTGAGCAAGACTATTATCTCCATATCCTACAGTGCAAATGGGAATTTGACAAGTAGATATAATAAAGAAGGAAATTATAGAAATAACAGTATGACCAACTGTCCAGAGAATGAAAAAGTGAGATGTTGTTTGTTCTTTCTCTCCTTTTTTTGTCTGGCAAAATCTTAACTCTTTTTAAAGCCCTAATACAAATTATAAAATGACTATTAATTTTTACCAACTACTGATGATTCTTTTCCAATCACATCATTCATTTCAACTCAGTAAATTAAACCCATTTCCAGATGAGGAAAAAACACTCCACAAAATTAAATTCCCCAGGACATAATATGGAATGAGGCACTCAATAATCATTAAAGATGTTCACTCTAGAAAATAGGAAGTGAAAAATTAGAAAGCAAGATGACCCCTAAAATTTAAGTTTCAGTGACAAGGTAGAGAGACTACAGAAATGCATGGAACTTGAGTAAATAGGTGTTTTAAGTGATTTGGGAAAGAGATCATTTTAGCTTTGATGACAACCCAACATTCAAATAGAGGAGATTCTTGGTGGTGTTTGCTTATATAAATTAGAATATAAAGAGAGCCCAAAACTTTAGATAGAAAGTTATTAAGCATGTTTTAATAAAGGAAATCCAAAGAACAAATTTGTGTAGGATAAACAAAGAAAATTTGAAAACAGAAAATTGGGAGAAATTAAGAGAACTCAGAAGGCTTATTGTTGCAGGACTCCAGGTATAAAATAGAAAGGAAAAAAAGAAAGCGATCAAGGAGAACTGATAGTTATTAGATTTGTGACTCTGCTGGTAACTGGATACCACAGACATATTTTACATGGCAGAATGGAGGATTATGTACCTTAAAAAAGTTTTCTTCCCCATTTTTACACCTACACCAATGAACATACTATCACAAAACAGTCTCTAAAAATGAATATATCAGTAGCTTTAGGAAGAGTAAAAAAGAAAATGTTTATTTGAAGCTATTTTATTGTTTTACTGTGATTTGCACGATAACGATTTTAATATTGCATTAGAGAATTTATATTTCCTTATGATTTTATATTTGAATTTTAAAAGTCTATCATTACTAAGGTTTACACAAGTCATAAAATTTGCACCAACTATCACAATTAAACTATAGGAGGGAGTCATTCTTTTTTCAGGAATAAGAAGCATACACACCATTTTGGGATCAGTGCCTACCACTTTTACAAAGAAAATTGCATGTATTATAAAATACAGTAGTGGGAGAATTAAACTACCCAAAGGTAAACTAGCTTCAAAGTACTGTTTTCTATTTTGAAAGTTGTATACAGGTTGAACGCATAGGAGTAAAGCAGAGAGAAATGAATATAGATGACCAGCTGCCCAGCAAGTCTGCCTGATTTGGTGCATAGAACTATGTAATTAGGTAGTTAGATGATCACTTTTAAATTTTAAGTTGTTTTAATTCTGTTGAGTGTGACAGTCATGTTACAGTTGTGGGATCTGGTTAGCTGAGCTCATTGAAAAGAAGCAGCATAATAAATGCATGTTGAAAAATAAACTTTATTGTTATACAAAGACTAAAGACAAAATTACCTATAGTAATATGGAGGTAAATACATTTTCATGATGGAATTAATGTAGTAATCTAGAATCATATCCTGTGACAACATGAAGAATCTGCATACTATCCTTATTCCATTGAAGTAGATACTGATTCCACTATCTGCTAATTTATTCGTTCAAGAAATAGTTGAGTACTCACTTGCTGTATAACAAGAACTGTGGTACATGCTGTCCACATATCATACCTGTTATTCCAAACACCCTCATGCTATATCCTAAGCAAAAAGGATAATATGTACTTAAATATTTTAGATTAATAGAAAGTCATTACAATATGCGTCTACCAGATTTCTTCATGATTCCTCATTTCAATCAACGTTTTATACAAATAAACCAACTAGGGTCAGGGACATAGCTCAGCAGCATAAGTACTTGCCTGGCCAGCGCAGAGTCCTGAGTTTGATTCCTGGTATCATAAATAAATAAATAAATAAACCTGCTAGTTATTGTCTATGGGTTAGAAGGATTTTTAATCTGCTAACCACATACTATATTCCCCAAACAAAATTGTTGTGTACCAAGTGATAGACATAATTTCATTACATTGAAACAAAGAAAGATGTTTATGCCCTGAAAAGGGCATTGGGAAGTCATTTTTCAAATTACAAAAAGACAGCCCACAAGGACTCAAACTTTCACATTTACTCCTATGTCAAATACCTTATATAAGCTAATAGATTTAACATGCTACATGATACTTGCCACCTCCGGGAAAATCAAAAATGTGCTTTTAAAATAATTCCCTATACTTTTCTTAAAAAAGTCTTCACTGGAAAAAACGATTGGTTAAATAAACTTTATAGTTCCAAGGCTCTGTTCTGTTTCTTAGAGGCACAGTACCTCTCCCCAGCTGCTGGATTAAAAAGTCCTCCATTGGGAACCAGAGGGAGGTAGCATGTTCCTAGAAGAGAATCAGATATGATACATAGGAAATTGAGTTTTCTACTGAATGCTGAGTGATTCAGTTCTCAGTGGTTTGGGGCACCGGTAAATGGTTTTATCTGAGATGCACATCCTTAGCTGTTATGTTACAAAAATGTCAATAAAATAGGATCTGAACAAAGCAGTTTTATCCTATTATGTAACAGAAGTAAAGTTAATATATGCCTCTTCTCCTCACTTATTAACTACCATGGCTTCTGTTTTATCTGTAATTTTTTTTAAAAACTTTTTCTTGTTTTCTCACTGACATGGATGTCTGATGATGATCCCACTTAGTTTCTAATCTAGTTTCTAATCATTAGCAGATTTACCGGCTTACTTGATCACAATATAGAAACTAAAAGAACAACTTAGAAAAAGCAAAATCCTCAGAAAGCTGTCTCTCATGAATCTTTGCTCAAAAGCTAAAAAACCTAATGCATTCAGTGACTTGATCTGGCAAAGATAGATATTCAAATTATGACTTTTTCCATCTTACCTTGCCGTTTGCTGACTTAAATAAAATTACCATCTTATTTAGCTATTTCATCTATTTTAGTTCTTAAATTCAAATGCTTATCAAGTTTTGTTGTTTTGTTGGTACCAGGGATCAAACGCATGACCTTGTGCTTGCAAGGCAGGCACTTCTGCCACTGAGCTGAATTCCCCGGTCTTGTTTCTTTTTTTAAAATTTCTTCCACAATTCAAAAAGTAACATCCATGGCTTTTCTTATTTGATATATGAATGACTACAGAAGTATACTATGTATTCACTTCAACTTGCTTTTCAATCTGCATTCCTGTTACACATTTCTGCTAAGTAAATCTTTCTAAAATTGTTTCTATCAGGTCTTGTGATTGAGTGTGTATGTATACCTGTTATGGTCAATACACTATGTCTACTTGAGAAGTTCAGAAGTTTAACTAAGAGACTCAGGCCGGAGCCAGGATCCTTACTTTGTAAATATCCTCATCTTGTGCAAGAGGAGGGCACAGAGATTTCATGAGTGCTCCATCTACACTAGGCGGTGAGGCAGTTGGCCTGCATACAATATAAGGGAGGAAAAGAGGTTTGCTCTTCTCACTTTTGCTCTGGCTGAGTTTTCTGGCTGCTAACTTGAAGTGTTGCCCTGGTACCATGCCACTCTGCCTGGGAGTCTGCTGATTATGGACTGAAACCTCTTCAGTGGGATAAATATAGCTTTCCTTCCTTCATGTTGGGAGTCAGATATTTTGTCCCAGCAATGAGAGAAAAGTAACCAAGACAATGTGTGTAAGTATGCATTTTTTTGGTC